>VNJU01008161.1:0-22640 GCA_008042675.1 Drosophila seguyi
GTAAGAATAAGTCCGATTTGCGTCGGTGGAATTAGAGTAAGTGGTTTGAAAAAACTGCGCAAATAGATCGGCAATTGCCTGATCATTTTTTACGGTAGTAGTAGTTTCAAAGGAAAGCGAGGAAGGATGAGTAATTGGCTTACGTTTGGTGTTAACAAAATTATAAAACTGTTTTGGGTCCTCAGAGAACTGGGCCTTACAACGAGTCAAATAATTTTTGTAACACTGCGCGTTCAGCACGGTAAATCTCGACCGAGCAGAGACCGAGCAGAGACCGAGCTGTCGCGACGGCGCAAGCTAAACGGAGAAGGCACAAAGAGGAATGCAAAAAATGCAAAAGCAAACATTAGCAGCACAACTAAAATGTGAAATTAATAATTATTAAATACCAGGGTCCGTAATCATTATAAGTTAATGATTATATTTAGATTTTTTTCGCTTATCTTCAAACATAATGATTAGATTTAAGTAAAAAAAAAATATTTTGAATAAAAATTATTTTTGATGAAAACAAAAAACATTCAAAAATAATGATAATTCATGATTTTTATTTTTCAAAATAAAACTCAAACGTCAAATACGGGCTCCGTGTAAAACTTTTTACCAATATTATTTCATATTCTTGTATAAGGACCGCTTAGCTACCCCCAGTACCATTTTTTATAATTTTTGCGGCTGGGTAATAGCTTAAAGACAAAAAATTTTTTCTGTGTCAGTCAGTAGAAGTTAATTATAAAATTAATTTAAGGGCTTGCTCATACATATATGCAGAAATACTTGGACCAAAACATCTGATATATTCCAATATGTTGCGAATTGAATTTAATTACTGTTTAAAATCGGTGTAACCGTATTACAATTGTAAACAAAAAAAATTGTGCAACACAAAACATATAGTCGTCGTGGTTTTTTTTAAGATTCTATTGAAAGCTCAAATTAATGAAAACTTCAGTTGCGACAAATTTTTTCATTCCTAACCGAATTTCAAAATGGGTCGGAAGTGTAATTTCATTCTTCGAAATTTCTTCACATTTGATGTGGAAAAAAATTTGTCGGAATGTAAAATTTGCAAATTAACTTTCCGCGGAAACTATGTCTGCAATCTGAAACGGCACCTAGAAGAGAAACACAAAAAAGAATATAATGAAGAGACCGAAGGCAGCGCAACTGAAGAACCCGAAAAGAAAAAGAAGTTTTCAGTGATTATGGGGCAAGAGGAAGTAAAAAATGCGTGCGTTGATCTTTTCACTGCCGCAAAAATCCCTTTCGCAGTTTTGGACACCAAAGGGTTTAAAACTTTAACGGATCAAATTTTTATAGGCCTAGACATGCCACTCGTAACATCAAGAAATATTATTAACTTAATTAAAGAAAAATATTCCAAAATTAAAAGCGATATGATAAAAACATTTAAAAACAGAATTTTCTGTTTAAAAATGGATACTGCAACAAGATTAAATCGAGGGATTCTGTGCGTAAACGTGCAGTATATTGATAATAATGAAATCCGTGTAAGAACTTTGGGACTAATAGAGCTTAAAAAAGTCGCACACTTCAAAATATATATCTAAAGAAGTAGAATCAATATTGAGCGAATTTAGCATTAATAAGGACCAAATTTTTACCGTCACGACCGATAATGGGCGAAACATGGTCAAGGCAGTGGAACTGCTTAACAAATGCGAGACTGACGATGGGGACGAGGATGGTGAAAAAGAGGATTTCGATGATGAAGGGATGCTCAAGAATTTAAAACTACATTCAACAAAATCAATAAAATGTGCGGCACATACCCTTCAACTCGCTGTCAAAGATTTTCTACAGCGCCTCGAATCAGTCGATTATATTGATAAAGCACGACGAATTGTGAAACTTTTAAGAACGTCGGCGTACAGGTAATGTAAATAGTTTCTTTCCAATTCAAATATAAAATCAAATATATTTAATTTGAAGGTATTTGTAACGGATGAGTCCTTGCCACAACCAGTTTTAGATTTTGCGACCCGATGGAGTTCTACCTACTCTATGTTGTGCAAGCTGTAACATTTTGACGAGTTTTGCAAAAAGCGACTTAAAATTCTTTTAAGCTTAAAATCAATGAGTGGAGTGACATGAAAAGACTAATTAGTACCCTGGAACCGGCGTATCTTGCCACAGTAAAACTGCAAAGCACTCAACTGTTTATGGGTGACTTTTACAAGCTATGGCTGGAGCTAAAGCTCACAGTTGACGCGATGAATACTTATGAAAGTAAAATTTTGAGTGAATGCATCCTAGAAAGGGAAAAAAGCCTATTGGAATGCGATGTAGTCACGTGCAGCATTTATTTGGATCCTAGGATACGTCAAGTGTTATTGAAAAACCCTACCAGACTAGTGCTCGCGAGGGCACAATTAAAACAGCTTTTTTTGAAGCTAATACATTTACAACAACCCGTTAGTAATTTTTTTAATATTATATCTGAGTTATTAATAATATGCACATTTCAGACTAAAGCAGAAGCGCAGGCTAACTTAGGCGCATCAGAGAAATCAACGCTTTCCCAAAACTCAAAAACCTCTTTGTTGGACGACTTCTTACAATCAATTGATGTAGCTTCAGGAGATGAAACGGATGAACCGCCAAACCAATTAAAAAAAGGTTATGCAGAAATTGAGGGCTATAGTCCAAAGCCAATATCCTTAACTTCGAATATCATCGAGTATTGGGAGGACAAGCGATACGAGTATCCAAGCTTGTATCAGCTAGCCAAAATAGTGCATGCTGTACCTGCCACACAAGTGAGCGTGGAACGAGCGTTTTCGGCCCTCAAAATAATACTGACGTATCAGAGATGCAACATCGCTGAGGAATCATTGGCAAAATTACTTTTTGTTAAATTAAATAATACTTAATTATTAAAAGCAACACATAAAAACTGCACCAAAACCTTAAAAACGAATTATAAAATTACAAATTTTTGACTGGGGTCCTTATACAAGAATATGAAATAATATTGGTAAAAAGTCTTACACGGAGCCCGTAATTGACGTTTAAGTTTTATTTTGAACAAAAAAAATAAAAATCATGAATAATCATTATTTTTGAATGTTTTTTGTTTTCATCAAAAATAATTTTTATTTAAAATATTTTTTTTTACTTAAATCTGATGATTATCTTCGATGAATTTAAAAAAAATCATAAATATTTTTAATTTTTATTTTTCAAAAATAAAAATCATTATTTACGGTCCCTGTTTCACACACATCAACGCGGCGACTTTTTTGCAAGAAATTTAGCGTTTTTGGTACCAAAAGAGATTTGACTTTTCGTAGGCCCAAATGGTCTGTTGACGTCGATGGTCGTCCGGAGCGCTTCAAGTCATCAACACGTTCTCGACCCTCTTTGAAGTCTTTGTACCACTTATAAACATTTTTCTGCGAAATGGTAGAATCACAAAAGGCCTTCCGCAACATCCTCAACGTTTCCGCAGCCGAAATTTCATTCCGCAAACAAAATTTGATGGCACTTCTTTGCTCAATTAAATCAGACATTGTAAAAATCGAAACATGCACTCGTGGTCGTTTGGTAAATACAAGTGTAAATATATAACTGATAATGACATTCACATAGAATTTTGCCCAGATGTCATTAACAGTCCTGCCAACTCAAAAAAAAATAACTAGCTCGAAATGTTAAGCCCGCGAAGTTTAAATTGGAAATTCACCTTACATTCTGCCCACAGTATTAAACGAAAAAGGCACTCCAAAAAGACATTATGATCAATTAAATGTAAAAAAAAAATTAAACACAAAATTAACAAATGTAAAAACAAATGTATCGCGCCGAGTCCAAGTAATTTTTAACCAGAAATCTTAACTACACAATATCCGCGAGAAGGCCAGGCCGATCCTGTGTAGGGGAATGGACCTTTGAGTAGACATCACAAGACCCATCTCTGTTATAAATATGACGGTCAATTTAATGCAATAATTTATATATATGCAGTAGTTTCGCGTCCTTGCGTCCTTTTCCTGATCTTTCGCCGTCTGTGTTGTTGTTATATTTTTTTACTTTGGCCCGGGGCGATGAAAATGTTAATTAATATTAGTTGGATATATAAGTAAATGTTATAATGAATATGAATTGCTAGATTCTATTATTTGGGGGGGAAAAGATGAGCGGGTGAGCCGGTAGCCTGGGAGAAGCCAACGGACATGCCAGGGAGATCCTCAAGGTGGACATGGACGGATCTCAGGTAGGGAGGGTGCGTCGAGGGGTCGTTTCCAGCAAAGACCCGAATCTGCGTCGTTGAGTCTTGTGTTAGTCGATCACTTGTAGTTTTGTTGATGTTTTGTTTGTGGATTCCATGTCGATTGGAATGTATGGTGCGACCTGTGGGCACAGGGAAAAAATCCTCCCTGATGGTGACTGGCTAGCCGGCATTGCCCCTACGAAAAAAGCAGGCCGTAACAGGTTACAGGAAAAAATAACTTGTTGTTTGTTACGAATGAGAAATAAAAACTTTTTGCTTGGCAATATGAAGTTTTCACTTTTTTTCGACTTTTTTTCCTGTAAGCTACTCCATAAAGCTATAAAATGCGCCAAGAGTTCTTCAAATTGGTCAAAAACTTTTCGAGTTGGAATTTTTTAAAGCGAAAATACACCTAAAAACGTTTTTTTAAGAATAACTTAAGATTTTAAGGGTGTTAGAAAAATTTCAAACATGGTTTTGTGTTAAATTCAAAATTAAACAATCTCTGCTAGGTCACTTTAAAAGTTAATCCCTTTTTGTCAATTTAGTACCACTGTATAATTGTATTTTAGGGGGAAAAATCGTCATTACATCATCAAGTGTCGTTCTTTTTTCATGAAATTTGTCGCGCATAGGTGTACCACTGCACCTGCAGCGCTCTTCGAGCCTCTCTTATCACCATCCTTCTTCTTTCGTTAAAGCTGCCGCTCTATCAAAACTATATATATACTTTGGAGTAAAGCTTTTGTTGAACCAGTCTGCGTCTCCGAATAAACCAAGCACATTCGTATTAATATAACCTATTCGTGAGTTATTATCAATTATTGCTAAAGGGTGGCATATTCGTTGTCTTCCCCACAAACATTTTGGTGACCTCGACGTGACATCAGTTGTATCTGAGTCTGCAACTCGGACTTGTTATTGTTTAATATCGTTTAAACAAAGCTACTCTTTTCGCTGTCGCTTGGAGGCATTCGGTCACAAGCACACGAACATATGTACATGCATAGTTCCGCAGCCGCGGCCGCTTGATTTTTCGTACCTTTCGCGCTGTGAAACGCCTAAACTGTGTTGTGCTAAAATTATTAACAAGAGTGAACACAATTTAATTTTTGTTAATTAGCGCATATTACATATATATATTTATATGTACATAGAGCCACCGCCATAATTACATACCTACATACATTCGGTTACCAGTTATTATCTGTTGCTAGGCAAACAATTTGCCGGCAAAAATAACAACAACAAAGTAAAGGGTTCCGTTGCAATTCGGCGGCGCTTGTTACCTATAAATTTCGCAGTAAAAGTACTGGGTGTGTCGTGCCTCTGTTTCGGTCAGACAATTTATTTAATTTCTTTTTCTCTTCATCGGAAAAAATGCCTGAGACGGAAAACTCGGTTCGGGCTCAGAATGACTACCCAAGTGACGTTGACTTCTACCGAGCCAAAGCCCAATCTATTTTGCGGCAAATAAGATCGATGGAATTTTATTTAAACGATGATTCGGTTAATCAGTTCGACGAAGCTGACTTACTGGCGCTAGTGGAGTGGAGTTTTTCTCTAAATCTGGCATTTGATTCTGCCCAGACGGCGTTGGAAAAGTTAGATTTTACGGAGATCTCCAGTGACCATTGGATGAAATTCTCCGCAGTTTTCATGGACGTGAAGGCGAAACTAAGCCGTGGATTAGCTGCCCATCGCAAGTCGCAATTGCAGGCTTCAGCCGCTGCTAATTCAACATCCATTGATATAACTAACAACGCGGATCTTCCTTTTCGATCTAGGAAGCCTCGGTTGCCGAATTTGGAGGTTGCTCGTTTCCATGGATCCTACTCTGACTGGCCGGATTTTCTCGCTACGTTCACCACGGTCATCGGAAATGATGATGAACTGAGTCCGAGACTTCGATACAGAGAAGCAAAGAAGTTGCACCTTTGCCTTAACTGCTTGCGCAAGGGGCATAGTTTGCAGCAATGCAAGTCGACTCACTGCAGATATTGTCGTATGAAGCATCATTCTTTATTGCACATAAACCATGACCCATCCGCACCATCCACCTCACTTTTATCTCCATTATACGACCCGCACTCGAGTTCTCAGCCATTGCCATCAACATTAGTATCTTGCTCTCATTCACCACGCAGCCTGAACATCAGTCATCAAGCCCTCCACCCAAATCCTCAAATATTACGCCGATCGATTACGTGTTGCTTCCAACTGCTATTATTTACGTAAAAAATAGAATTGGAGCATTTATGCCTTGCAGAGCAATTTTGGATTCAGCCTCTCAGTTAAACTTCGTAAATTCTCGCTTAGCTAGTCAGCTGAATTTGAATCACAGAAGATCACGAACCTCGATTTCTGGGATCGGAGAGTCGTCCATGATCTCTTACAAGGCAGTAGATATTCTTGTGCAATCACGGGTTGCAATCTATCGTGCTTCATTCGCAGCTGTTGTGACTCACAGTATCACTGATTATCACACATTTCACATTTCAATATAAATGCGACATCTTGGAGGATACCCCAAAACATTTCGCTCGCTGATCCCTATTTCAATCAATCACAACGAATTGACCTTTTAATTAGCGCTGGTCAGCTTTTTTAAATAATTTCTGTGGGACAAATACATTTGGACAGGACGTTGCCAACTCTGCAGAACACCAAACTTGGTTGGATAGTTTCTGGAGGGATGTCGAGTATGCCAAATCACAAATCGGTTTTAGCCGCCATCATCAAGGACCCTGTTGATCATCCTGATGATGACACACTTACAGCAATAGTAAAGCGATTTTGGGAAATTGAAGACTTCACGTAAGACTTGCGATGCGAGCGACTTGTCAATGAAAATTACACCAGACTTGGGAATGGCCAATACTCGGATCGCCTCTTGTCTACTTCAGGATTCGAACCTTTAGGAGATTCCTATAACTTGGCTCGTCGTCGTTTCAGGAGTTTGGAAGCTAAACTAAATAGGAACCCAGGCCTGACAGCTTAGTACTCAGCATTTTTACAGGAATATATCGATCTAGGCCACATGTCTCTTGTAACAAAGGAACCATCAGTGCCACAATTTTTTTGCCCCACCACTGCATGCATAAGCAGGTAAGCACGGGCACAAAGCTTCGTGTCGTTTTTGATGGATCTGCTAAGACGACTTCTGGTAGCTCTCTGAACGACCTACTGCTTGCAGGGCCAACAATTCAGCAAAAAATCTTTAACATACTGCTTCTCTTTCGATTTTTCAAAGTGACCCTTTGTGGTGATATCTTTAAGATGTACCGTTGCGTTCGTGTGTCGTACCCGGATGACCTGTTCCAGTGTATCGTTTGGCTAGAGAACTCCACCTATGAGCTGAGTGTTTTCAAATTGAACACTTTGACTTATGGAACCAAGCCAGCTGCCTTCTTGGCTATAAGAGCCATGCATCAGCTCTCTTATGATGAGGAGAAATCATTTCCAGTTGGAGCAAAAATTGTTCGTAGAGATTTATATGTGGATGATCTAATTTCTGGAGGGGACTCAGTTAAGGAGGTAATAGAAATTCGTCGTCCGGTGAAGGAGCTACTGTCGCGAGGCCACTTTCCAATCCGTAAATGGTGTTCGAATGAGTCAGCAGCCCTGGAAGGAGAATCTGCGTCAAGAGACAGTTAATAAAAATTCACGATGGATCAGATATCGCCAAGGCATGGGGATTAGCCTGGGATCCAACTTCAGATCAACTTTTGTTAAATTTTTCGCAAATACCGACCAATCATCGACCCACCAAGCGGATTTCATTCGTAACGCAACCTAGGGCTTCCGTTAAATTGCATGGATTTTGCGATGCTAGTATAGCAGCTTATGGAGCGTGTTTGTACTTGCGATCGGAGACTAATGGAGAATCGAAAGTCCATTTGCTCTGTGCCAAGTCAAGAGTAGCTCCACTAAAGGCCTTAACAATTCCAACCCCCGAGGGAGTTCAACGTATTCGTATCAAACAGAATTGCTAAAATTCAGGAGATGACGAAAGATATGACTTGGCATCACGTTCCGACAAACTTAAACCCGGCAGACCTCCTGTCACGAGGATGTACCCCGAGAGAATTGCTGGAGCATTCTCTTTGGACTAACGGGCCTCCATTTCTTCTACAGAGCTCGTCGAATTGGCCGCCCTTGCTAGATGCAGTAAAGGACTCAGCGACTCTAATTGGAACCGTTTGTGTTGACATTTCATCGAACTGCAAATTTCTCAACTCTTTCGGCAAGTTGCAACGCTTATTTGCATTTTCATTTCAAATTGCAGAGCCAAGTCTAAGCCATTAAAAGGCCGTCTTTCTGTGGAAGAGATCAACTCGGGAACAGCACTTCTTTTGAGGAGCATCCAGCAGGTTCACTTGTCAAAAGAGTATGGATTTCTTAGCCAGGGCAAGCCGTGTCCGCGGAAAAGCAAATTGGTTTTACTTAGGCCTATACTCGGTTCCGATGGATTACTTCGCGTTGGTGGAAGGCTTCAGAACGCTAACTTTGACTACGATACGAGGCATCCGATACTTTTACCCAAGAATCATCCAGTCACCAAGGCAATCATCGCTTACTATCATGAGAAATACATGCATGCAGGATCGCAAGCGTTGCTGGCCACATTGCGGCAAAGGTTCTTGCCGATTGGAGGCCGCAAGTTCATTGCTAGCGTCATCAATGAATGCTTTCGATGTTTCCGAATGAAACCTGCGACTTGGGAGGATGTCATGGGTAGCCTGCCAGCCAGTCGAGTGCAGCCTAATCCGGCATTTCATACCACAGGAGTGGACTATTGTGGCACATTATATCATAAGGCAGAGACCAGAAACAAGGCACCCCATAAGTGCTACGTTGCCGTCTTTTTTTGCTTTTCAACGAAGGTAGCTCATTTGGAGGTAGTCCAGGATCTCACGACGGACTCTTTCATCGCAGCGCTGAGAAGATTCATCAGCCTTCGAGGCAGTCCGCGATCTTTGTCGGTGCAAAGAGCGAGCTTGCGAACTGCAAGAGCTATTTTTGAGCGAACCGCACATGGCATCGATATATTCTGCCTGCTTAGCTGATGGGATTGATTGAAAATTCATTCCTCCGCGTGCCCCGTACTTCGGTGGTTTATGGGAGGCTGCTAAATTTACTTCAACAGAGTCGTCGGTGCATCCATCTTAGCCATCGATGAATTAAGAACTCTTGCACATGAGATTTCTGCCATTCTTAACTCCTGTCCACTCTGTCCAATTTCAGAAAGTACTAAAAGCCTTGAGGTGCTAACGCCAGCGCAATTCCTAAAGGGTTCCAGCTACACCAAGTTTCCTGAGCCTGACATCACTCATCTTCGCAAAGGGCGCCTCAGCAAGTGGCAACAGGTGACCCCGATGCAGTAACACTTCTGGAAGAGATGGAGCAGCGAGTATTTGTCCTTACTAAAAGAAAGGAGCAAGTGACGCGTCGAATCGTCCAACATCAAGGTTGGAAGCATAGTGTTGCTGAAGGAGGACAACATTTCACCGTTAAGATGGCAGCTTGGGTGCATCCAGGAAGTCATACCTGGCGTTGACGGCGTTATCAGAGTAGCTATGATCCGTACAGCTACGGGTCTAATCAAGAGAGCCGTCGCCAAGATAGCCGTTCTGCCCATCGATATCGACATAGTTGGAACCCTACTTCTTCCAACGGGGGGAGTATGTTCGGAGCAGACCGCCAGCACCAAGGCATGCGCGCATAGGTGTACCACTGCACCTGCAGGGCTCTTCGAGCTTCTCTTATCACCATCCTTCTTCTTTCGTTAAAGCTGCCGCTCTATCAAAACTAGATATATACTTTGGAGTAAAGCTTTTGTTGAACCAGTCTGCGTCTCCGAAAAAACCAAGCACATTCGTATTAATATAACCTATTCGTGTGTTATTATTAATTATTGCTAAAGGGTGGCATATTCGTTGTCTTCCCCACAAACAGGCGTCAAAGTCGAAAAAACGCAAAAAAAAAGTGAAAACTTCATATTTCCGAGCAAAAATTTTGTATTTCTCATTCGCAACAAGCAATAAGTTATTTTTTTCCTGTAAGGTACATTTTAAAGCTATAAATAATTTTAAAGATAAACAATCTCTACTAGGTCACTTTAAAAGTTCATTCACTTTTGTCAATGTTGTAACACTGTGTTATTAATAAACTTAATTTAAATTTTAATTTAATTTAAATTATTTACAAGTTTAATAAATAAAGATCCAAAATCCAACATCCAAGATCCCATATATATATAAATATATATGCACAAACAATTTATTAGTTTCGTGATTTTGATACGTGGCGAGACATATTCCGGTGTTTTTCCTGCTGCAAATCTTCACCTTGTCGCGTACTTACAGACTAGTTTTGAGTTAATTTTCTTGTTTACTAACGCTACGCAACGGATGCCTCCTACGTGCAGAGTAACCATACTCTAGCTTGTTTGTTCGATATTTCCCAGGATTTCGCTAACTCCCTCCCGGTGCTTAAACCGCTCAGTTTTTTCACTCGGTTTCGCTCATCCACGGTCGTCGCTTTTTAAATTGTGGGTACTAATTTAATTGGTGCCGCAATTCGTGCCAAGTTCTCCTTTTAGAACTAGTGGTTTCCTGACTTCGGCATATATTCTGCCACGGTCAATTGGGTTTAGTGTGACCGCATTCATTAATCTTCGTTTTTTTCAACTTAGTCAACGCTATCTGGTCAGCCGCGCACTCCGAGTCAGATTATGCCAATTGGAGAGGAAAAGAAACCACATTCGATTCCATTAATCCGATTAGGTAGATCCAAGTCTTCATCTCCCCGGTCCTCTCAGCCGAAATCAACATCCACAGTTGGCCAACACATGGCGAATAGCGAAAAATCCGTAGATATCAGCCCAGGTTATTCGTCAAGGCTTACTCGGTCGACTACAAAAATGGCTCCATCCGCCCTCGATGTAGCCATGAGGAAATTTATTGCCACAACGGACCGTGTGAGCCACTTTGAGGCAAACATCCACACTCCGGGCACCTCAGAAGCTGAAAATCTGTCCCCGTCCATGTGTCAAGTCCATCGGGCCCCCTATGGAAGAAGGTGGAGAAGAGATATGAGAGCTGATCCGACCTTATTTCTGAGACCGCTGACAGTACGACCGCCGCAACTGAACTGGAGTCAAAGTACAGGTACTGCTACTGCTACTCTCCAAAACTAGTGGCGATGCGTACTCCATTGTGTCCAAGGCGCCCATAACCAACGAAGGGTTTGCCTCAGCGTGGCGAAGTCTAAAAGAGCGCTTTGAGAATAGGAGGCTTGTAGTGAATAGCCAGTTGAAAATTCTGTTTAATATTCAGGCTATCCCTCAAGAGTCCGGAAGCGCCTTAAGGGAGCCTTAGAGATGTCCGCCATTCAAATGGGATTCCATTCTTGTGTTCATGATCTCCACCAAGCTGCCCACACGTTCCATGTGAGAGCATTCCTTCATAACAAGGCCGAGACTCCGACCTGGAATGAACTTAACGCCATCGCGCACTGGAAGCCATTCACGATGTTCCGCCGAAGACGTCAAACGCCAACGGGCCGGTACGCAGGCTTAACGCGTACGAAGCCAGGGTGGATCCAGCACCAAAAGGGTGTGACTTGTGCTCTAGAGAGAACCATCCTGTGCGTCTATGCCCACGGTTTCTAGAGATGGACGTTAATGGTAGGTCAGACTACATGAAGAGAAAGCAGCTCTATCTAAACTGCTTTGCCCGAGGCCATCAGCAAAGGGATTGTACGAGACCTCATAGCTATTTTACGTGCCATAGTCGGCATCATTCACTGTTACAACGCGGTAATCCGTTTGCGAGCAGGCCCAGCCAAGGGGCGCCGTCAAGGCACGCTCTGCTCCTACTCCGGCAGGTGCTGCAGCCTCCGACGACCCGTGAAATGTGCAGGTGTGTTTCGCGTCCGGCTCAAGAGCCGTCCTACTCTGCCATTATTAACACATGTCATATAGGCTGTAATTTTCAAGCGCGTGCGCTGATCGATTCCAGTTCCGAGGCGACTTTTATAACTGAGCGTCTCTTCAACCTCGTGAAACTTCCATTCAGGACTATCCAAGCCCAAGTCTCTGGCCTCAATCAGACAGTTGCCGCTCAATCCAAGAAGCTCTGTCACTTTTCGATTCGATCCCCTTTCAGCCCCTGGCTGCACTAAGAGACTGCAGCTTACGTTCTTCCCCAGCTGGCCGGGAATCTGCCCTCGTATCCGGTCTCACGAGATCTTCTTAAGGAAGGATCCCTTAGTGGATCCTAAGTTCTTTGAAAGCTCCTAAATGGATGTTTTGATCGGGGCCGACATCCATCCTTCAGTTCTTCTAGGTAGCTCTAAGCCCAACATTTGCAGCTCGCTTCTCGGACAGGAGACCATCTTCGGCTGGGTGCTTACTGGGTCTGCAGCAGCTCCTCGCAGCATCTCCGCGTTCGCAACCCAAGTCTCCTTTTCGGCCGATGCCTCGTTGGACAAACTCCTTACGAAATTCTGGGACGTGAAGGAAGTTCCGGCAAACCTAGTGACCGAGTCTGATTCGGCTTGTGAACAGAATTTTATCCAATCTACAAAAAGAGACAACAGTGGGAAATACGTGGTGACGCTACCCTTCCGCGACCCTAATCACGTTGGGGCCGGATTGGCCCATTCCAGGGCCTTCGCTGAGGAACGAAGAACGCTTCAAAAAGGACCCTTTACTCAAGGGACGGTATGAGACCGTCATCCAAGAATACCTGGATCTAGGTCACATGACCGAGGTCCCTTCCACGAATCACGCCACCAATTACTACCTTTCACGTTACGCAGTGCTCAAGCCCGAGATCACGACTACCAAAGTTCAAGTCTTTTCAATGCGTCCAGCCCGTCCGCGAACGGAACCAGCCTGAATGACATCCTTCACGCCGGGCCCGTACTCCAGTCCGATTTAACAACCCAGATACTTAAGTGGCGTTACTTCCATTACGTTTTTAACGCTAACATTGAAAAGATGTATCGACAAATTTGGATTCATCCCAGCCATACTCCGTTCCAACGCATCCTGTTTCGAAATGCGGTGGGGGAAATCAGATATTACGAGCTCAAAACTGTTACCTTTTTTTTGGCTCCAGGATCTAGGCTGGGACGATGTCCTCCCGCAAGACTTCTGCAAAAGATGGGTCGACTTCCAGAACAATTACTCGGCACTTGATCTGATCCGCATTCTCCGCTGGGTCGCTTTCCGCCCGCACCTGAAGGTAGAACATAATGGGTTCTGTGATGCCTCGCAAAAGGCGTATAGCGCCGCCTTTTACGTCCGAGTTGAGGTCGAGTCCACGGTGGCGGTAAACTTACTAACCGCAAAGACGCGGGTGGCCCCAGTCAAGACGGTGCCTCTCCCGCGGCTGGAGTTGTGTAGAGGCTTTCTGTTGTCCGAGATGGCCAGCGCCATCCTGAAGAAGATGCCCGGCCCAGCGTCTGCCCACCATTGTTGGACGGACTCAACGATTCCTCACGCCTGGTTGCACAGGCCGGCGTGTCAATGGACTACGTTCGTGGCAAACCGGGTGACCAAGATCACTCAGGTCACCGAAGGAGAGAAATGGGCACATGTTCGCTCCAAACATAATCCGGCTGATCTCGCTAGCGCTTCAAGATGTCGCGGACAGTCAGCTGTGGTGGCTTGGCCCATTCAGGGCAATGACCCTCCCGATACGGAAATCGAAAAGCGAGCAAGCAAGGTGCATGTTGCGAAGGCCCCCCGGGCGAGCGCTTTTCCGCCTTCGACAAGTCGTTGCGAGTCCTCGCTCATGTCCGTCGCTTCATCCAGCGCTCGCGAAGGACCGAGTCTTCGTTTGAGGACCAACTGACATCTACTGAGATTGCGTCAGCCGAGCGTCTCTTAATTTCCGTCACGCAAAGCCGGCATTTCACCCATGAAATGTGTTGTTTAACCCAAATGGGGCCAGTGCCAACAGCCAGTCCTATTCAAAACCTGAACCCGTTTCTTGATTCTCAAGGGCTCCGAACTTCTCCAATATGACGAACGACATCCGGTAATCCCGCCATACGACTGCTATCTGTCTCGACTCCTCTTCCATTTTACACATCGCATAACGCTGCACGGGGTAATCAGCTTATGATCCGACTGAACCGTTCCAAATTCTGGATCCCAAAGGTGAGGAATTTTGTCAAATCCGTTATCCATTCGTGCAAGGTATGCGTCATCCACAAATTGCAAACTCAACTCATGGCAGAGTTACCAAAAGAACGAACTTCCTTCTCGCGTCCTTTTACATATACCGGTATGGACTATGCCGGTCCCTTCGACATCAAAAATTACACAGGAAGAGCCTGCCTTATTACCAAAGGGTATGTGTTAGTATTTGTGTGCTTCTCCACCAAGGCCATCCGCTTAGAGCCGACATGTGACCTTACGACTGAGAAGTTTCTCGCCGCGTTCGCCCGGTTCGTGTCCCGAAGAGGATGCCCCCGTCAACTTCAATGGACAATGGACAATGGAAAGACCTTTGTGGGTGCGGCTACCCTAATCTCCCGCGATTTTCTCCAAGCTCTCAAAGGGGCCGTGACGGGTGCCTACAGCCACCAGCAACTTCTTTGGGAATATATTCCTCCGGGAGCACCCACATGGGAGGCTTGTGGGAGACGTACGTCAAAAGCTTTAAGACTCTGTCCTGTAAGTCTACTCCCACGCGTAAATACACATTCGAGGAGCTGTACACGCTTCTGGCTAGGATCGAAGCGTGCTTGAATTCGCGTCCGCTCGCGCCAATGTCCGAAAATCCAGTGGACCTGTTATCACTTACGCCAGGACACTTTCTTGTTGGAGGGCCCCTCCTTGCAATGGTTGAACCCGAGATAAAGGGGGAGACAACGTCCATAATAAACCGCTGGCATCAC
Organism: Drosophila seguyi; assembly: GCA_008042675.1. NCBI lineage: Eukaryota > Metazoa > Arthropoda > Insecta > Diptera > Drosophilidae > Drosophila > Drosophila seguyi. The sequence goes on from VNJU01008161.1 coordinate 15,152, forward strand.
CTGAAGACTCTCCTACAGCAATTTCGTCTGCGATGGAAGAAAGAGGACCTCAAGGAACTCCATAAGCGAAACAAGTGGCGAGCCCCAACCAGAGATCTCTGTTTCGGAGATATGGTGGTTGTCAAGGAAGACAACCTTCCGTCCAATGAGCGGCGATTAGGCCGAATTGACGCGGGGTTTCCAGACTCCGATGGCCATGTCCGTGTGGTCGACATCTGCACTGCGCGGGGACTCGTCAAACGCCCCATAGCAAAGGTCGTTCTTCTTTCGATGGAAACAGCAGCCTGCGCTCGCTTTCGCGAGGTAAAACGGGCGGGAGCGCGGCTCTAGGTTTAAGCTTAGAAGTAAGTCTGCAAACTGAATTGCAATAAAGTGCATGAACTTGAATATTTACCCCGACGCCCTCGTGCCTACTTATTTCTACATACTACTTTTTTGACTGCGGCGTGGGAGCTACAAGTTCTTGTGCGGCTACTATATATCCCAAGAACCCATCCCCCTACGGTGGCTATGTAGAGATTAACTGGCGTTTAGATTTCCAGGTTGTGATTGGCCAAAAGAAAAGATCTCCGGGGTTGGTTTGCTCGCTTTCAGTGGGACTTGAGGTTGGTGTCGGTTCGGTCCAAAGGAGACGGTACCCGGAACTCCGAAAAGGATCTCCCCGCGCCCAAGAAAATATATTCCGGATCCAAAAAGAGGATATCCCGGATTCAAGAAAGCGGGCTCCTGCCCTCTGAACCCCGAATACTATTTTTTTATTTCTAGTTATATTCCCTTTTGGAACGGACTCTCTTTTCCTCTTTCTCTGCTTTCCAGGCTGCGAATGTACTTCTGTTCCCGCCGATCTCCGGATCGGGCTCTTCCTCACTAGATACCCTGAAAACACACTAGCGATTATTTTTGGAGCTTTCACCTCCAACTCCGCCCGAACTCAAAAGTCTTCTTGTGCCTCGCGAGGATTTTTACCGACTGTGTATAAATGCCTTCGTGACCGGCGGTTCATACGATTGCAAACTTTAACTAGCCCACATGGCGGTCACCTTGCCCTATCTTTGGGCTCGGTTCTGCCGGTTCCCTTTCCCACATTCCTTCTCTCTTTCTCATCTATAGCTCGAGAACCGACTTCAAGGTTGGAGCTCCGTTCCTGCCTTGTTGTGAGTGGATGCACTTCTTCCCGCGATAGTACATACCATACACATTCCCCTTTTTTTATGTGGGCGGTAGGTGGCGCTGTACTTTCCCCTCCTCCTCGTGGGACTGCCAACCTCACCTACCGGGTCTACTTTCCCCTTCGGCTCTGCCCACCCACTTAAGGTGTTCATTGCAGACGATATTTGTTTCGCCCGCGGATGTCGATAACCGTTAGAATGCAACAAATGATTTTCGAGTAATAGTTTGAGAAAAACGATTTTAAAAATTTGTCAATATAGGGCGGCTCTTGATTTTAACGATTTTGAATTATCTCTAAGCTATTTGAATTGTCCTAAGCAATTAAAATTTCACCTCCTCGCTGGACAGGACGGTCAACTCTATAAATTGTGTACTTACCTGGAAAAATCTCAGTATCTCTGGTTTTAGCCAAGTCTCAATAAACACAATTACTTGGGATGCAAAGGATAAGCTGTCAGAATACAATTTCGAGAGCTTGCTGCGTAAGCCTCTAGTATTCTGATAGGAAAGTAGGAAGGATGTGGTTAGTTTTTTGGGACTGAGGTTGTCGAGGTGGTCTTGGCAGTGGTCTTTGTATTTGTATAGGGAGCCGTACTCCTACTTTCTTTAACTACAACGTGCTCGGGCCAGAAGTCACCAGAGCAGATCGTGTCAAAGAAGACGAAATGTCTCTTATTTAAGAAAATTCAAACTTTTTCACTTTTAAATTTTTGGCTTGGGTTTTGCTTTGAATATAGGCAAGAACATTCTCCGATGCGAGGTCAGGGGCAAGCCGCGAAACAATAATTATTTCCTACAGTGGAATAGCCATTAGGGGTTTTTTGTAATGTGTCTGTCTGTGCAGAGGGGGTAGGCCCGATGATATATTGCTGGGATTCACACAGTTGCTGCCGACCAGCAACAGATTTTTGCGCTTTGCGAAAATTGACCATCAGATCACTAAATCCATTTCTGGTCTGGCGCATGAAGGATTTCATTTCCTTCTCAACCTCTTTACAGGACTGGCAACAGTAGTGATTTCCCATTTACACCCGCGATACGGCCCGTCAGTTCGACACACTTAGTGTGTACAACCGTATCGCAAAGCCAGCAAGAAATCATTGGATGTTCTGCCAAAACATTTTTTGGCAGTTTTTAACTCCACAGACAAAATTTAAAGGCATTTTCACAAACCTTTGACCACTGTGCAAAAGAGAAGAACCGTCAACGTGAGTGAGTGGGAGAGAGAGAGAGCGAAGAGATAGTGAGGGCGAAAGAACTAAGCACCGCTTAGCTGCAGCTAAACACAAACGTAACTTAAGCAAAAAGAAGCGGGATAGGCACAAAAGAGAATTAAGAAACCCGTCTTAGCATGAAATTAATACAAATTAAAACACAAAACAAAGCTCATGCACGCGCGGTAGAAGACGGCTGAAGTGAGTTAAAAAGTTTAGTTATAATTTACAAAAACCCCTCTAGTTTTAAAAGTAAAAACTACTAAAAATTCGGAGGGAAAACAAAAACACGACCGTTCGCTGTGAAGAGGTGTTTTTATCAGCCAACCTAAGAATTAGGTTGTTCCACGCCAGGGAGATTCCTATGAGACCCCGAGCTCGCATCTGGTTACCACTGGGGCAATCCGACCATGCCAGGGTGCTCAAACTTCTTGAAGCGCAAAACCCAGACGTCCATACAGTGGACTGGGCCATCCTAAAAGCCAGTAATAAATGAATTCGAACTAGCCATTTTTTTGTTGATAAACCAGCGTTGCCTGCCGCAGATGGAAAATATTGATTTTTAAATTCGGTACGGCATCAGGAAGGCCATGAGCACGGTCTTCCTTGCCGAACCGGACGAGCTACTAGAGGAGGTGGACGACACGAACAAGCTTTTGGATAACATGATCATTGACGATAAGTCGCCCAACACCACCCCGACAATGAAAATGTCGTTTCTGCTAATTTGTCAATCCTTCTAAGGGAGAAGAATATCGACATTACGCTACTTCAAGAGCCATGAACCACCAAGTTTCTGGTCTGACACTACCTGGATACACCCTACTTTACACTAACTCGACAGATAGACCGAGAGTATGTATAGTAATTAAGAACCACTTTAACGCTTTCGTCGTTTCTAATCTCAGCACATCGGATCTAGCAGTTGCCAGCTTCGTGACAGCAGATGGAACAGGAATATTAACTACCTCTGCGCACATGGCCCGTGACGAGCCGAATCCGCCAGAACCGATGGTCAAGCTGCTGCAACGGGCTGAAGACGCGAAGACAACCCTGGTGATTGGGTGCGACGTGAACGCACACACATGCTCTGGGGAAGTTCGGAAACTAATGATAGAGGTGAGTCACTTTTTGATCATATTATATGCCGTAAAGTTACAATATGTAACAATGGGAATACACCAACTTTTGTTTTTCCGAACACGGAGGTCTTTCAAGGGTGGGAGGAGGTGTTAGATCTCCCCTTACTCGTAGAACACAGCCAATATACAGTCGAAAACTCGATTGTGTCACAGATAAATATACTTTGAGCTATCGGTGCCGATGAGTAAGGCGGCGACGAGACGTAAGGCAAATTCAGAGATATTGTCCACGCTAAGGTCAGCAACAGGAGGATAAAGCTACAATCCTCAGCAAAGGCCCTCGATAAAGAAGTAGAGAACCTTACGAATATTAAAAAGAACCTTCAATTTGATATGCAAAGGGTCATTCTTAAGGAAACATTACCCACCGTGGTGGACCAAAGAGCTGAGTGATCTTAGCAAGAGAATACGAAAGTCCTTTAACACCTGTTGTGTCCAAAGTATGGCACCATAGGAAAAACTTAAAAACAATACAAAAAAGCAGTATACGAGGGCTTTGTAAAAAGTAACTTTCCCAGTGCGAAAGCTCAGGACGTAGCGGTGCTACACAACACCGACGTGAAGCTTAGTCCTTCCCTTCTCTATACGTGCCTTTATCAAGTTTCTGCGATGCTCAGTGCCGGAGTTACAGCTATTCGAAAAAAATCATCCGATCGCTCCCGCCGCCAAGTGCGAAATCCGGTCTGTCATACGTTTTTTCATGCGAAACCGATGAAACCTCACCCACCTTACAGTCCTGACTTGGCGCCGTCTAATTTTCACCTTTTCCCAAAGTTGAAGGAACACTTAAGAGGAATAAAATTCAGAAGTGACGATGAAGTGAAAACAGCTGTCACCAACTATCTAAATGTGCTGGCGGTGGAGTTCTTCGAGTCGGTCTACCAAAAGTGGATTAAGAGGCTCAAAAAATGTATTGACAGGGAAGCTGATTATGTCGAAAAATAGGTAATAAAGCGACCTTTCCAATGATATATGACACTTTATTAATAAACAGTCGAAAAAAATAGGGAAAGTTACTTTTTACATAGCCAACGTATATTGCTAATATTGGCCAAACTTTCTTCCAAGAATCTCCTCGAGTATCCGTCGTCGTACCTGATAACACAGTGACTTCCCACCATATCCGAAGTGTCGAAGAAGGGGATACGACCAACCTGTCGGTCACCATGTCGGACAACTTGGCCAACTTGGGGCTTTGAAGGAGTCGACCGTGGCTTCGCCACTAAGCCAAGGCAAGGCCACTTATAACGCTGGGTTGCCCGGCCCCGGGAAGGCTCCGTTCAGAAACAGCTGGATTAACCCCTCAGCTACGAACCGGTATGCCAGCGGGCACGGGCCGCGAAACACGCCTGGCTTGAGGGGAGGCCGTTTTAAGACTAGCCCAGGTTTTGGTATGGAAGTGGAGTCATAGGAATTATTGGATGGAGGTTTCACAGGGAATTGCTGCTCGCATTAGCCGTACCGTAGCACTTTTCCAGGAGGTACCACGCGGAGGACCCTCTCCGTGGATTATGTGGTGTCTATTAAATTTATATTCCAAGGAATATCCATCAAGAAATACTCTGCTGATCTTATCTTGGTCTGATGCAGCCTTACGATCCCTCTCGGGTACTGACATGAGATAAATGTTGCGAGCGAAAACTGTTGCAAGCGAAAAATGGAGCGAGCGATAAATAATGTTGATAAATGAATTGATATTTATATTCCTATGGCAGCTATATGATATAGTAGTCTGATTTGGATAAAATTATAACCGAAATTCTGGAATAATACAAAATGGCCATTTTTCAAATATGCAAAATATGGAAATATAATAATAATAAAATTATATGTTAAAAATTTGCTGTTACAATTTTTTTCATTAAAATTTACCAATCGTTTCTATGGCAGGTTAGGGTCCGTTGAGGAAGCGTGCGCGCCTGTCGCCGCGCCGATCTGACTCAGCCAGTGGAAGTTGGCAGTCACATGCCGACTACCAAAGACCGACCATACGTGGTGAAGAACCACATCCTGCTCGAGGTGCCCCTGCTCTAGGCTAAATATGGCGGATCTAGAGAGGACAACTCGAATAAAACCCGTAATCACCGGTGTTACCGTACCGTGCCCCGTGATGAATGGCACTACGTTAGTGTGTCCTTTAACGGTGGCTTCCGGATACCTGGCACCTCCGGTCGTGCAAGCGTATGAGGCTCTGCCCTGGGGAATACTCCCTTCCTTATTTCTCGTGGGACCAATACATGGATACCATTATAAACAACAATGAAACAGGGTGCTCTAGCAGCCCCAAATCGAGTTACAACTGCGGCTGGGCAGGCAATACAGGAGCAGAGACACCCCAAGTTGGTGTCATGGCCTCATACAGATAAGTTGCCAGCTCGGTAAAGATGGCAATACTCCGATTACACCTGCTCACGACGGAGCAGCTAAATAAGATCCAGTCCGCCATCCTGGCAATGGTGATGGCCCTCAGACACGGCTCTGTCAAGCCTCTGTTCTCCGGCTGCACCTTCCGACCGGGCTGGACGAAAATAACATGCGGGAACGCGGAGACTGCCGAGTGGCTAAGCACAGAGGTGCCAAAGCTGCGGCTGTGAAAGGACGTCCGCATCAAAATAGTTCCTGAGGCAGAGGCTCCACGTGCCGCTGTCTTTATCGGATACTTTCCGCTTCCAAACATGAAGACGGCTGAGGTTCTGAATCTCATTGAAGGCCAAAACAGCGGTCTGCGCGTGGGAGACTGGCGTGTCTTCCACCGCGAAATGAGGCAGAACACGGAATACAGAACACAGAACCGATCTGACAATTGCGCTGGACCCAGTGTCGGCAAACCGGGGCACCGGGCGCGTAACCAAGAGTGATGCGCACACCGGAAGAGGAGGCACTTCTAGGCACTAACCGTGGCCGGAAGATGGCAGCCAAGGGCCGCAAGAGGGCGGTTTAATGTCCAGTCCCCCTCCCTCCACCCTCCTTAACACCCGGAGACACCTGAGATGTCTCCAAGCGAACCTCCATCAGGCAAAGGCCGCATCAGACGTCCTTTGTGAGAGGTTCGCTACAATGGCTCCATGGCTCCTGGATAAATAACGGACATGTCCTGGGGTTAATCAACCCATCTGGTAAGCTGCTCTATTCAAACGACCAACCTCGTCCTAGAGCGGAGTTGTTAATTAACAAAACTTAAACATATGTTCCCCTTTCCCAGTTCATAGCCGAGGACCTGGTGGCAGTTTGGATTAAAATACCCACTGCCCATGGCGAGCAGGAGGCAGTGCAGGCCTCCGCGGCTACCTGTGCCCTGATAGAGCACTGCCAGAAAAACCGGCTCAGATGGATAATCACCTGCGATGCCAATGCGCATCACACGGTCTGGGGGAGCAGTAACATCAACAAAAGTGGCGATTGCGTTTTTGAATACATTATTAGTAATAACGTAGGTTTACTAAATCAGGGCAGCGAACCTACATTTATCAATGCGATTATAGAGGAAGTCCTTGATCTATGACAATGTTGTCCGTTGTCTCAAACAACACATTAGACTTGACATAGGATGCCTCACAATGTAGTCTAGCTACTAGAAATCCCAAAAAGACCAGCTGGGATCTTTTCTATTTTGAACTAAAATATATCAAATATATCCTGCACTTAAAAAATAATTTTTTTACTCCGGCTCCGGATTAGGTTGTCTTAGTAAGGCACTTGGCAACAAACGCCTTCTCTTTCGTTCCTCTTTTGTTTTTGTTTCTCCATAAAAATCCGTTATTTTGAAATGTGTGTCGCAAATCCTGGCACTAGGAGCCAAACTGCATCCTAAGGATTCTTCCCACAATTTTCTTTTCCTATCTTCTTTGGGAACACGGCTGAAATTTACTCTTCACTTTTCACAACATCACAACAAAATTGACAAAATGCCATTTTTCTACGCACGCACAAGGGTTAACAAATAAACAACAAATCTTTCGTAAA
>VNJU01008165.1:0-33475 GCA_008042675.1 Drosophila seguyi
AGTTTGAGAGGCCGATCAGGTCTACCAAAGTGAGAAGGGTTTAGAGGCCGATCCGGTCTTCTAATTAATGGGAATTATTTGAGAGGCCGATCAGGTCTACCCAAGATGAGAATAGTTTGAGAGGCCGATCAGGTCTACCAAAGTGAGAAGGGTTTAGAGGCCGATCCGGTCTTCTAATTAATGGGAATTATTTGAGAGGCCGATCCGGTCTACCCAAGATGAGAAGCTCGGGTCGGTGAACCGATCCGGAGAATAAGCTCTACTACGCTACGACTACTGGGGTGAGTTAGTTACCGTCGTGCTGGTTTACCTCTGATTCCTTACCAATGCTCCTTGAGTCCTTGAGTATTTCCTGTTGGGGACTTGTCGCTGATCGCCTCGCCGACTGAATGAGCTCTGTAGGGCTGGGATCCGCTTTATATAGCGGTTCGGTGGAGTGTGGTGTGCCCGCATATTCCACAGGGCTTTAGCCACTTTTAGTGTGCCCGCTCCACTTTTCCCAGTGTGACCCTTCACTTCCCATCACTGCGCGCGCGCGCGGCCGGTTTGAATTTCCACTGGGTTTGTGTGTTGACTTCTTCTTTCTTTTGACTTCATTTTATTTCATACTTCATTTTATGTTCCTTACAGCTATTTTACTACATCATTATTTTATGTGCGCGCTCGGCGCGTCACACCTTCCAGTGGCACCGGGCTGGAAAAAGTTGTGAGTTGGAAGTGAAAGGTAGTGTTTTTGCCGCACTCCGCTTGATCATCCTTGTCAAGGCGGTTTAAGCGTTTAAAAGAAGCTGCAATTAAAAAACAGTTCAGTGTGAGACACTCGGGACACTGGTACGTACCTGTATTGACCCTGGATCGGCCACGGCAGACTACCCGGTCGCCCAAGGCATAGACACTTGCTCCACCTCGGGGGCGTTAAGGCAAGGGAAGGGGGAAGCTCTCTCTGTCCATAACCGCCTTCCGCTCTCACTCTCACTTTTCATATTTCTCCCTTTTCCTGTCCACCTTCCACAAGCCACTTTCCCTGCGTTCTTGACAACGTAAACACAGCTGATCGCAAACTGGATCTCATTGTTGTACAACGTCAGCGGAGGGAGCTTTTCAACAGCCGCGGTTAACAGTACAACGCTTCCAGTGTTGTAAAATGCGAGTAATTAAGCTTTTCCGCCGCAGTCTGATTTAAATCTAATTTAAATTAGCACCACATTTCCAAGGCCGTGGGCGGCTGCTCAGCTGGCAAGAGGGGAAAGGTCACGGACCCGACCAATTTCCGATCCCCCGCTAGGGCGGTGTTCCGAACAAGGGACGTCGGGGACCGAGAAGGGGCGGTATAACCCCCGCCGTAGAGCCAGGGGGAAATCCTTTGCCAGCGCGGGAGCCCTGTGCAGGCCGTTAAGTCGGCCATGGACGATAGTAACCCCTTTGTGAGCGGTTCGGCTCTAGCGAGGTCGCCGTGCCATAAGCGGAATGAGGATGATGCAGCGGCGTTCAAGAAGAGCAATAAGCTCTCTCGATCACCTCCAATGCACGGATCCCAAGATGATGGGCTGACCAAGGGTGTAGGCATAGCGCCGACACCCAAGAGGTCGCGAGACCCGGCTAGCCCGGCTAGTTCGCAGAAAACGACGCCGGCAAAGAAGAGCAGGACATTCCGGGAAGCAGCTTGTCTGCAGGATCTCTATGAGCTAGGGAACCTGCTGCTGGAGGTGTTCATAAAAAATATGGAAAAGTCCTCGTGCCACATCACCATCGCCTCGAGGGAGATGTTCGCGAAGATGACGGCCCTCAACTCAAGCATCCTCCATTCAAGCACGGTGACCGCTAAGGATGACGGCGGCAGCCAGGTAGCTGTTATATTGTGCTCTAAGTGTGCTCGGAGCACGCCCAGAGTCGACAAAGAGCAGCAGACTACGTCGGTGTGGCGAAAACAGGCTGCAGTAAAAACGGAGCCATGGCGAAGGCTTAGCCAGCAGCTCGTGCAGGGATCTTCATTTGCATCAGAGGCCCCTCCAACTCGCGTTCCGCGGCAGAAAGGCGCAAAGGCGCCCAAGAAACCTCGCGCGAAACCACGTATGGCAGCGCGAAAAGCCGAGGCGTCACACACAGCCGCACGGAATCCCGAGAGCCGAGCATGACTGGGAATTGGTCGCGAAAAAAACAAGGACAGCGAGTCGCACGCGCCCCGACGCCGTCACAGTGCAGGCGCGTGGCAAGTCCTATAGCGAAGTGCTCGCTATGGATACTAGGATGGACGACAAACAGCTGTCTGAACTGGGCAGCTGCGTCTCCAAGGCTCGCCGCACCACCAATGGCAAGCTGCTACTGAAAGTGACCAAAGGCAGCACTGAGAGCGCTGAGGCCATGAAGGAGTGCATCAAGAAGGTGCTCGATGACGTAGCGTCAGTGCGTACCACGACGGAAGAGTCCAAGGTGCTCGTCCTGGAGTTGGGTAACATCGACTCCATCACCACGAAGGAGGAGGTCTGCGCAGCCATCGCGGGCCAATTCAGCATTGAGCCGGAACGGATCAAGGTTCGTAGCATGCTCGGCGGTGATCAGCCTGCCCGTCCCCTTGGGCAAGGCTGTCCTACAACGCGGAGAAGTCCGGATCGGGTTGACCATCTGCAGGATCTGGGAGAGACAGGGCCCACCGAGGTGCTTTAGATGTCTGGAACTGGGGCACATCACAATTCACTGCAATAGCCCTGTGGATAGGAGCGGGTGCTCAAATGCGACGAGCCGAGGCACAAGGCAGCCACGTGCAGCAAGGAGGCATCATGCTTCGCCTGCTCAGCGGCAGGTAAGATGGAGACGAGGCACTGGGCGGGCGGTAGAAGCTGTCCAGCCGCAAGCAGTGGGAACGCGAAACCACATGCCTAAATGCAGTTGACTTAGCTAAACCTGACACAGACGGTACGCGAGCTCGGCTCGGAGGTAGGCGAGCCCTATAGGGTAGGCAGCAGCCGCGACTGGGCAACGGAAAGCTCTGGCAAGGCGGCCCTGTGGCTCTGTGGACTGGAGGCACTGGAGATGCGGGACATAAAGTCGGCCGAAGCATTTGTCTGAGTTTGTGTTGGCGGATATTGGGAAGGTCTTCGAGAAGGTGATCTTTACCAGGATGAGCGGAGGGATAGAGGCGGCTGGTGGACTGTCTCCGGAGCAGTATGGCTTCACAAAGGGGAATTCCACGCTCGACGCCATTACGTGGGTCGTCGAGGTGGCAGAAGAAGCGATTGCAGGATCCAGGTGGAAAGGAGCGACAAAGTCCTACTTTCTGGTTGTAACCCTCGACATCAGGAATGCATTCAACTCGGCAAACTGGACCCGAACGCTGGAGTCCCTGAGGAGCTTTTACTCCCGGGGTATCTGCTGAATATAGCTCAAAGCTATTTCAGCAATAGGATACTCACGCTGGACACTAGTATGGGTTGCAGAGCATACAAAGTCTCAGCCGGAGTCCCGCAGGGCTCCGTTTTGGAACCCCTGCTCTGGAACGCCATGTACGATGGAGTTCTAAGGCTGCCAATGCCAACCAGCACAAGCTTGGTAGGCTTTGCCGACGATGTCGCGTTAGTGGCGGTTGCGAAGGAGCTCGCGTCAGTGGAGGCCCGCGCCAACGCGGCCATCCAAGCCGTGGAGTCGTAGCTGGAAGTCGCTGGGCTACAATTGGCGGCACACAAAACGGAGGCAGTCCTAATATCGAACCGGAAAGTGGTGGAGTCAGCAAGCGTGTTGGTCGGAGGGACTACCATCCAATCCCAGCTGACGATTAAGTACCTGGGAGTCCTTATTGACACGCCTGACATTTAAGGAGCACCTGGAGTAAGTCCACAAGAAGGCCAGCGGGACTGCAGGTGCGCTTTCAAGAATGCTGCCGAACACGGGAGGGCCGAAGCAGGTGACAAGGAGATTGCTGACCTCGGTTGTGACCTCGCAAATGTATGCAGCGCCTGTGTGGTCGAAAGCTACCAAGCTGAAAAGCTACATGTGAGGGGTGGAGGTAACATACAGGCTGTGTGCCATCAGGACAGCGTGCGCGTTCCGGACCATCTCGGAAGATGCGGCGCTGGTCATCGCCGGTCTAGTTCCGCTCACCGAGCTTGTACGGGAAAGGAGCGAGATCTTCTCAACCTTGCAGGACAGGGCGGCAGCGCAGCAGCGGTCTAAAGCCGAGCTCAAGGTTGACGCTAGGAGGAGAAGCACAGAAAGCTGGCAGTCCAGATGGGACTACTCTTCTAAGGGCCGATGGCACACATCCTCATCCCGGACCTGAAGCAATGACCGCACGGACAGGTTGATTTCTACCTTAACCAGGCGCTAAGCGGACACGGCTGCTTCCGCAGCTACCTGAAGCGCTTCGGGCACGAGACAGAGGACTGGTGCCCTGAGTGTGGCTGGGTATCGTGGAAGACGCACAACACGTCCTCTTCGAGTGGCGCAGGTTCGGCTTGGAGAGGCAGGAGCTGAAGGAAAGCAAACCCTATCAAGCAGTCAACTCCGATTGGTTACAAGTGTAACGTACCAGGCCGAGTTGCCGGATCGGTGGGACCGGACCCGATGTCCGTAGCATCGATTACCAGAAGGATTTGAAATAATATCAAATACTCGATAAAATCGACCCGAATATCGAGATTGCACACATTTTAATCGCGATGCAATAAGAAAAAAGTAATAGTAAGTGAGTAAGTAAAATATAATAGTAAGTGAACATGCCTCAACAACACCACGAGCACCACCATCGACACCGACACCGGGAACGCCGACCTGCGGCACACTCACCCACCATGTCCCGCGGAGCCTCGCTTTTTTCCGGGAATATGAGTGCCATGGTTTCGACCAATCGCGCCCATCAGTCCTTCGTTGTGATAACACTGGAAGAGATGGTGGATTCCATCTTGGGGGAGGTGCCCGATCTGCCCATCCAGGAGCGCCTCGGGAAGTTCGAAGTCGCGCCCTCTCGATTCCGCAGGACCTGTCCAGGGCCGCCCCCGCTAGTCACCATAGGACCCCTCGGCGCGGTTTACGAGGTTGTGTCGGACCCGGAGGTCATCGAGCTCAGCTCCGGGGAGGATGAGCGACTCTCCCCAGACGCCTCTCCGGTCCTAATATCAGACGATGAGGAAGCCGGGGCCGAGCATTTGGTGCCAGCGGTGTCGCAACCACGAGCCGCCGGACTCAGGTGTCGCCACGACAGCCGGCCAAGACCGTCCGGTAGCCAACCCCAGGACCACGCAACCAGACGCACCCAAACGGATCGACAGTCCGAACTCCAGCGGGGACCGGACCTAAAGCTCTCCCACGAGGCGTCCAAGGGACCGCAGCACCCTCCGCCGGCTACTGGAGAAGCTAACGGCGTCACCCGAGGACCCCACCACCTCGGTCGATGCCCAAAAACGGGCGACCGCCCGAGCAGCTGTCTAGACCATACTGGCCATGAAAATTTTGTTCCATGTAGTCATGGACAAATATTTGAAGTATGATGTTGTTGATTGGCTTTGAGATGTTAGGTCAAGGTTACAATCGAATAAGTGACAATAAGTGCCAGCGAGCTTGTTTTATATAAAATTAATACCGTCAATACACTGACTAGCATTGCCGATATGAATTTTATGGATTCTATAAATAGAGATAGTAAACTGAGTTAGACCGACCAAGCTGAACTTGCACAAATCTTGAAATCCTATTTTAACTTAGACATTGATGAACTACGATCAGTACACTCAAGTGGCCCGTATGACACCAAGCACGTGCTTGTTCGTGATAGGTGTTAGTAGGCGCGAAAGATGAAAGTATAGACAAGGAATTCGAGGAAGTAACTACTATCGTGCTGCCAGATTGTTTGCTTGCATGCGTACTAAGTGGGTTAGTATTAATGTTTTTAGTTTAGGAAGGCTATCTACGTTTGAAATTATTATGTACAAATCGTTATAATTTAAAATAAGACTCTAAAGGGTTCAGGCAGTTGAGAGGACATTTTACAATGGCTCAGCTCTAAGGGAATATAAGATCGAGTATTTCTACTCGGTACGTGAAAGTTAAGCTGACCCAACAAGTCAGCACTTTCCACGTCACCGTGGATAAGGTTATAAATAAAGGTAATGCCAAACATGGTTCTACGATAGATAAAGATGGTAAATTAATAAGGAGGAGTCTACTAGAATAGGAGCGTAACCGCTGGTTCTTCTTGAACCGACTCGATGCGTTTACTGTGGACCCCATACTGAGGGCTCCAAACGCAAGATCCATACTCTAAGATAGGACGAACTAAAGAAATATATAGATGTTTTGTAACGTACGGGTCATTGAATTCCTTCGACCAACGCTTAATAAATCCAAGCATACCTCTGGCTTTATTCACCATGCATGAAATATGATCAATAAAGTCAAGTTTAGGATCCAGACGGACACCTAAATCATCAACTAAAGCAATTCTTTCCAAAGAGCAGCAGTTCAGCGTGTAAGTTTCAAGCTTAAGAGCGACACGAGAGAATGTCATAAGCTTGCATTTAGAGCCGTTTAAGTTTAATAGGCTTGCACAGCAGACCCAAATGGCTTCCTTGCGGGACCCCAGAACTAACCCTGAGAATATTAGATAAGGTGTTTTTAAATATGTTCTTTTGCGTCTTGCCATTCAGATAATTTGAGATCTAACTAAAAAGATAAACTGGAAGTCCCATTAGATCGAGTTTTCGAACAAGGAGAGAATGGTTGACAGAGTCGAATGCTTTACTGAAATCAGTATAGATTACGTCTATCTGAAAGTTATTATGGAAGCCCCTTATTATAAAGGAAGTGAGCTCCAAAAGATTAGTAGCCGTTGATCTCCGCTTTATAAATCCATGTTGGCATGGAGAAATAATTGATCTACACAGGTGCTGCAAGTGAGGAGTAATGATTTTTTCGAAAAGTTTTGCGATGGCCGACAACTTAGTGATCCCTCTATAGTTATTGGCATCTGATTTGCTACCTTTTTTGTGGAGAGGAATAACAAATGAATTCTTCCAAATAAGGGGAAAGTGGGAGGTCTCTAAGGACAAGGTAAACAATTTTAGAAGGGGATTGCACAGGGCGTCGGCACAAAACCTTAGCCCACAGCCAGGTATTCCGTCGGGACCAGGCGAAAAAACGGGCTTTACACGGTGAAGATCTGAAACGATAAAGCTTTCGTTTAAATTAGGACTGAAAATTAAGTTTGACTTGGGCATGATGTAAGAATAAGTTCGATTTGAGTCGGTGGAATTAGAGTAAGTGGTTTGAAAAAACCGCAAACAGATCGGCAATTGCCTGATCATTTACGGTAAATTTTTAAAGGAAAGCGAGGAAGGATGAGTAATAGGCTTACGTTTGGTGTTAACAAAATTATAAAACTGTTTTGGGTCCTCAGAGAACTACAACGAGTCAAATTATTTTTGTAACACTGCGCGTTCAGCACAATAAATCTCGACCGAGCAGATAAATAAGAGGAAAGGACAGCTTGAGAACCGTTACGTTTATGTTTAGAATACAGTTTAGATTTTTTATTTTTAAGGCGACTTAACTCTTTAGTAAACCAAGGAGGCTTATTCGAGGTTGACGGATAGTATAACGGAATACATTCAGGAAAAAATAAATTCATTGCACTGTAAAAAATATTCACGGCGAAAGCTGGACGATCAGAAATATTCTGTGACTCAGTCCCAATATCGATAATCACATCGAGAGTAGGATGATAGGGATCTTCGGGTAGCGTCAGCGGCGCCGCCCTGGCTAAACTAACTTTTGCCGGGTCTGAGACGAAACAGAGATCAAGCAAGCGCTCTAGGGAATTTCGTACATGATTGACTTGAGACAGCGAAATGTCGAACAAGCCAAAAATAAAATCATGCTGTGTGGTGGTAAAAAAGGTATTGGAGGAATTGGTTAAGGACCAAATAGCCCCTGAGATATTAAAATCACCAAGAACTACTAAATGGTCCCTATCCGAAAGTCGATTGGATTGAATTGCGGAAAGATGGTTCCAATAAATAGGAAGTTCCGACATAGGAGGAATGTAGGAACAAGTAATAAAAATAGAGCTACCATTGACTGATAGCTTCACGCAAAGGAATTCAACATCATTGCACTCCTCGAAAATTATTAATTCAGACGCTAGAGTGGAGTCAACCGCTATGAGGACACCACCTCAACGTCTGATAGGCCGATCCAGCCTATATATCGTGAATACAGCTGGAAAACTTCGGAGCTCAGAATCTCCGGCTTTAACCAGGTTTCTGTGAACACAATAACCTGGGAAGCAAACGAGAAACTATCAGAATACAATTTGGGAAGCTTTCTACGTAAGCCTTTTGCATTCTGATAGGCAATAGAAAGGGTATTTATTAGTTTTTTGGAGCGGAAGACGTAGAGGGCGCAGTGGTCTGGTCGGGCCTGGGAAGACTTATTCCTACAGGCCGCCGTTTCTTTTTCTTAGCTCCGAACTCCTTGACGACAACGAATTCAGGCCACAATTTGGTCGAACATATTGTGTCAAAGAGTTCGTTAGGAACATTTATTTTGAAAGACGAAATGTCCCTAGCAATTACATCTTCCGATGTCTGAGAAGGGGAGAGCCGCGAAACAAAAATCTGTTTCGTAGGTGGGACAGCTATAAGGGCTTTTGGCGATACAGACTCAATGTCTGCATTACCAATATCGGCCGGTAGTCCGGGCCTGACACCCTGGGCAGGTAAATTAATGGGGCTCTGAGGGTTCAATATTTGCGACCCCCTAGGACACACTACGGAAATCACCGGGGGCACGGTCCCTCCAGCGGCACATTCGGGTACCGAATCTTTTCTGCCTCTCGACCTCAGAACCCTTGGATTTGGTTCTGAGATCGATGGCTGAGCCGAGGGAGGCTGCTGTTGGGAGCACGCAGCGGGGTTTAGGGATCCGTCTTTATGCTGCAGACCAGTTGCGGTTTTTTGCTCCTTGGAGACTCATTTAATAGCTTTAGTCAATTAAATTGGGTGTCCAGCGCCAAAAACATATCTTGAGTTTTACAAAAACTCAATAATACTTCTTTAAAACCGTTTTTGGTTTGCCGCATAAAGCAACTTGTTACTTACACGCTGAACTGCTGCTCTTTGGAAAGAATTGCTTTAGTTGACGATTTGATCATATTTAATGTATGGTGAATAAAGCCAGAGGTGTGCTTGGATTTATTATTTTTATTCTTTAGTTCGTCCTATCTTAGAATATGGATCTTGCGTTTGGAGCCCTCAGTATGGTGTCCACAGTAAACGCATTGAGTCGGTTCAAAAGAACTTTTTACTTTTCGCTTTACGCGGCTTAAACTGGGATGCAAGCCAGGGGTTACCTTCCTATTCTAGTAGACTCCTCCTTATTAACTTACCATCCGTATCCAACCGTAGAACCATGCTTAGTACTACCTTTATTTATAACCTTATCCACGGTGACGTGCAAAGTGCCGACTTGTTGGGTCAGCTTAACTTTCACGTACCGAGTAGAAATACTAGATTCTATATTCCCTTAGTGTTGCGCCACAGTAGAACGTCCTTTCAACTGCATGAACCCTTTAGAGTCTTATGTGCAAATTATAACGATTTGTACAAATTATTATATATGTTGGCCTAGGTTATCCCGCGCCGCAGTCCGAGGGGAAAGGGGGTGAGAACTTCAGCGCCGATGCAATCGGCTGCTCTGCTAGGGCTGAATGTGCTGGAGATTTTCTCCTCCGGTGATGACGTAACCGTCTGCGTAGCCGTCTTTCTCAGCTAGGTAGGGGTGATGCGCTGGCCGTTGCTTAGCGCCGTTCCTGATTATAATCAGTTTATGATGGGAGAACTCTCTCCGATATTACCCGCCCTTAAGGCTAGATAACCAGTATGACAAATGCAGCTTTAGCTGGAGTTCGTTTGGGAGCAAGCGAGTGCTCTTTATTGCAATCAAAAATCAAACTGAACTTATAGGCTAACATATAAAAGCTTCATAGCGGCCTCTGCCAATGTGCAGAGCTTTTGGTAGCTATGCAAGAGCTTCCTGCCAAATGCTTGGTCAGCAATTTGACCGGTGCTGGAGAGCGGAGGATCGGTCCGGTTAACTTAGTTAACTACTCCCCCCTCAAGATCGAGGCCGCTCTCGGCTGACCCTATTTGGGAGAGGACTTACTTCAATTGGGCTGTTGATTTTCTAGCCCTCACCGAAGATAACTGGCAAATCGTCGCTCCTGGTGACATGGAGCAATTCTTAACCGTGCGGATTTTTCCGTAGCACTCCGCCACCACGGTATCCTCTAACCTCAACACCGTATCGTGGTCTGCCACTAGACGGACGGTGATCTTATTGCAGGCCATGATGATTTTGGGGAATTTAATTATAAAATGCAAGATGTTAAGGGACTGCAAAACTTTTACGGACGCAACGGACAAAATTTCCCTTATGGGGGTGTTGGTGGGCTCCTCGCCCCAAACATTTTCCAAATCTGCATGGTTCAAGAAGATAGGACTGACTACGTTAATTTTTGCTAGTGTGATAGTAAGCATAAGGTTCTGCAATTCCATGACAATAATTCTATTTCGTGTTAAAAGCATCTCATAAAGATGGCCTGTATCGATTTGTGCATTTTTAAAAGCTTCCAAAAGTTGATTGAAAGTATGGGTAAGTTCGTTAATTCGATCTTGTGTTTTTCTATTAATTTCGATTTGGCTATTGTGTGCATCAATCAGCCGTGCTTCAGTGAACTTCACCTTCTCAAAGTCTTCAGCGTCAGGTGTCCCTGCGACAACCTTCAAAGCAGTTCCCAAGAAGTCTAGGCTCCTAGCCGCTCTGTGATGGATGCTCAATGAGTCAAGTATGTCACAGAGGTGAGCGATATCAATGCTCAGGAGCTTCTTCATGTGGGACTGGGGTAATATCTCGACCATGCTGTCTTTTTCGTCAATCACCCGCCTATAATCAGAGAGGTTAGCTGAGTGTCTAACGTATGCAAATTCCTCCCAGACTAGGACTTTACCGTCAAAGACGGGAATATAGTTTGCTTGAGAGTAGTCTGTAATATGGGCCGTTGTCACGGCCAGAAGACAAAGTAGAAGCGATGGAAACGACCTGTACTTATTTGTGATTAATTAACATATGTTAAGAATAGCTGCCCACCACCAGTAGAAGTGAAAAGGTGTAAAAAATTATGCCAAGTGGCTACGAATAATTAAAGCTATGCCAATTGGCTAAAGGTAATAGAAGTAATGAAAACTTATGCCAAGTGGCTATAAATAATAAAAGAAAATAATTGAAAACTTATGCCAAGCGGCTATAAATGAAAAAAGTAAAGAAAAAATACTCCAAGGGAGTAACTGGGCTCCGCTCGGGTTACCTGAGGTTGTCCTTGTGGACCACTCTCCCCTTGATTAGGACTGTGGTCCCCAAGTCTGCCTCGATGGTTCTCTCCTCGCATAAGGGAGTGAGTTTGTTGCCTAGTCGCCTGTTTGACTTTACTAGACTTTGTCGCCGACTTGGAACACTCTGTTCCGCCGAGAAGCGTTTTCTCGGTTTCTTGTAAAATTTTGGGCGTTTTTGATTTTTTCCTGGATGTCACTTTGGGGATCGTCTGAATCTGCCCGCATGACTTTGGCCGGTCTCTCGTTAATGATAGAGTGGAAAGACTTGTTATATCTGGCCGTGGCCAGCAAGATCAACTCCACCGTGTCACTTATGCTTTTATCGATTTTTAGGCATCTAGCGAGTTCAATCAACGTGCTATGGAATCGTTCTACCTGTTCGTTGGAGACGCTATGGAGTGGCGGTGCATTCGAGATGCTGACTCCCCAGCACTATTGTTTGCGATTTCAATGATGGTTCATTGTCGCAGTAGATGGCTTTGGCTTTGGGGAAAACATTCATGAGTTGCAAAAGGGGTGCTTTCAAATCCTCTATGGTTCTCGATGGAATTGGTTGTACCATAGCGAATTTAGAAAACTTGTCAACGCAGGTGAAAAAGAATTTTTTATCCGTTGAGAAGATATCAATGTGAAATATTTCTCCTACATGGGTCGGGATAGTGTTTCACCGAGCTCCTGTTTCTTCGGATGTCTGTCGTACTTTGCTTTGGCGCAAGTTTTACAATTGGCTGCTATTTCGCTTGCCAATTTGGTCATTTTTGGGAAGCAGTACTCGGAGAGTACCTGCTTCACGTTTTCTTGGGCCGACCTGTGAGCTCTATTGTGCTCGGCGATGAGGATTTCTTTCTTCTCCTTGGTTCTGGAAGCAATTCAAGGGTTTGTCCGTGGACTCAATAGTGTGTGTCAGCAAAAGTTCGCTGTGAACCGTGGCCGCGCACGACTCTGGTTCCTGGTTTTTAACAACGTTGAGTTGTTGTCTCGAGAGGGCATCTGCAACGAGGTTATTTTCTACCGTGCTTTCCATCTCTTAATTTTAGCGTTTGGATTAGATTCCGATACCGCAAACGTTAAGGGTTGGTAAAGATGTTTATTTCTTTAACCGCATATAGGTAGTGGCGTAGTGGGTAGTGCCCAGACTATGGCTAACAGCTCCCAGCTGAGGATGACGTCCTCAGATGCCAGGATATTACGTAGTTTCTCGAAGGCACGTTGTTGCGCTTCGGAAAATTGTACCTGGATACTCTTGGACCTGTGTCGGCTAACACTCTCATTTTCGCCCTTCAGTATGTCTGAAATGGGCCTCGCTATTGATGCGAAATCTTTAATAAAGCATCGATAAAAGCTGGCCAAGCCCAAGTATGACCTTATCTCAAATACGTTTTTGGGTTCTGGAAATTCTTTTATGGCCCTAACCTTTTCTGGGTCAGTTGCCGCACTATTGTTGGTGACGATGAACCCTAGGAAGCTCACGCTTTTCTTAAAAAAACGGATATTCTCATGTTAGCGTCGTATAGGCTCTTCAGAACCCAATCTACGTGCTTAACATGGGCATTTTCATCTTCTGAAAAGATGATGACATCATCAACTTAAACGTAGCAGAACTTGCCGATCTGCTCTCGCAACATATCGTCAATTGTTCTCTGGAAGATGCTTGCAGCGTTCCTGAGTCCGAACGGTAGTCTTCGGAACTCATACTTCTCTCCGTTCACTGAGAATGACGGCATGGGGTATCTGTCTGGAACTGTCCTTTCGTTCAGTTTTGAGAAAGTCCAGTACCAAACGCATTTTATGTTGCCCTCCTCGACGGTGCCCTTTTTGTCTACGACCCATATTGGGTTATTGAAGAAGGACTTTGACTCTGAATTATGCATTCTTAAGCAGTTCCTGAATTTCGCCGTTGACGAAATCGGCTGCTCCCATGGGATATGGGTACAATTTGACATAAATGGGCTTCTCGTTAATCGTCCGGATGGTAGCTACCACCGACGTATTGTAAGGAAGAGTCTCATTAGGATCAGCAAAAGCTTTTTTCCTAGTCTTGAGCATTTTTAAAAAAGCTCCCTTAGTTAAAGGCGGTGCGTCCGAGCAATCTACGTTCGTAAAATTGACATCGGGGCAAGAGTGAAAGTCAATTTGTTCTATTTCGGAGCCCTATTTGAGCCGACCGGAAGTTAGGCAAAGCGACGCGCCGGCCTGTTTTAACAGGTCTAGGCCAACAATCGCATCGAAGGAGGTCAAATCTGGTAGTATAAAAACTGTAGCTTGTATGTTAAAAATAGACACGAAACATTTTTTTGCGATTGTGGTTACAATAAGAATCGAATGGATTACAAATGGGGACTCTACCGGGCGTACTCCTTTCAACTCTTTAAATGGTCGAATGAAATTTTTTGACGCACCCGTGTCAAATGGGGGCTCTACCGGGCGTACTCCTTTCACCTCTTTAAATGGTCGAATGAAATTTTTTGACGCGCCCGTGTCAACCAGCAGTTTCATGTTAATCCCCGCTACTCTTCGTCTGATGACGGGTAGCAGGGATTTTCCCCTAAAAAATTAGTTGCATGGTCAACTTTATTCGCTGCACTGGAGGCTGCAACATGGTTGACCCTTTGCCTCTTAGGCGGGACCGAGCGGCCGGACGCTGCCGGCTTCGATTTGGGGTAAGCCGGGGCGTGAGATGGTTGGATTCTGGACTACGACGGGTCGACGTCCATAGGTTCCGGTTCCCTCGAGCCATCCGGTCGCTACGCGGCGCAGAGTGCACTTGTGCTCTGTGCTTGGCTTTTTTGAGGGGCCTGCTGACGCTCCTGCACTTTGGGATATTGTTTACGGTCCCTATCTGCTTCTTGCAAACGAAGTTGCAAAGGTGCACCGCTCGTGGTTGGACTCCACCTTCTGTGCCAGGGCGAGCGCTGACGGCATGTCTTTCGGCTTTGCCGCGAATAGCACGTCCGTGAGGTTGCGCCTGAGTCCCGAGACGAAAACGCGCAAAGCATCGTCCCAGAACTTTTCGCACAGCACCGTTGCTGCCGATGCTTCATAGGACATGACCTTATTGGTGAGCAAGGTGAGTTTTTTCTCGACCTCGTCATAATATTGAAGGAGCGTCAGGTTTCCCTGTCTGAGGGTGCCTAGCTCCTGCTCGATAACGTGTATCGGGCGTTTGTCGCTGTACGTAAAGTAGAGGCGATTTATAATCGCATAGAAATTTAGTACAGTTCCGAAGGATGACAGAACTGCGTCAGCAGAGCCTTTAATTTTGCTCCTGATGATAACTACAGCCTGATAGTGCCGCGAGTTATTCTCATAGTTTCTGATCATATGGTAGGCGGCTTTCGCCGCCTGCCGCCAGGAGACGTATGTCTCCTGTGTCCCCATAAAGTCTGGAAGACATTTCACGGCGTCCAATGTTTCATCTCAACGGACTGCTCTGGTGATATTTATCGGTCGGTAAACTCTGATCGGAGGCGCCGATACCTGGGCGGGGTTACTTGTACCGCCGCGATTCGGTTGGACAGTTCTTGGATAGTTTGGCGTAGTTCTGCTTCTCTACGACGGCTTTCTGTAGCCTGTTCTTGCAACGCCTGAATAACAGATCTTATTTGTTCCGCGTCGAAAGACATTTTTCTGGTTACGGATGTATTAACATAAGCACTTCTCAGTGCAGAATTTGTTGTCGCCCCTTCGCCTTCTGACTCTGAGTCCCTATATCCCTATATATCGGAATGACTTACTCATGAGGAAATGAGTATATAAACACTGAAGTCGTCTTGCCCATAGGGTGCACTAGTGCGGCGAGGGGACGCGGGGGCTGAGTCGGCGTTTTAATAACATTGGCCGAGGGCTCGTCGAGCGGAGCCGTTGCTTCGTCCAGCAACGACAAGGTAAGGGGCTCGCAGAGAACGGGCACCCGCTGCGCCAAACAAATATATAAATGACAAAAAACGTAACAGCAAAGGCAAAGAGATATATGAAAGACAAAAGAATTTCCACAGCAATGCAAGCGCTGCTGTATGGGGTGACAAAGTGGAGCGGGGCAACGATAAGAAAGCTCGAGACGGCTGCGGAGCAGCGAGTTCAAGTTCAAGTGAAACGACAGTGTCCAGACATATGCAAAAGTGGTATTTAATACACACAACAGAATATAACCACCCGCAAAGTCAATAAATATTTGCGACAGTGTTCAAGTAATACACGAGAGTGGCATAAAGCACACAATGAAATATAAATCACCAGGTCAATCAATATTTAGAATTAAATTCAAATAAACACAACAGTGGAATACAATGCACACAATGAAATATAAATCAATCACCAGGTCAATCAATATTAAATACTTCTTCAGCGCAGCGGCTGGAATGTTTAAATGTTGCAATACTAGCACGCAAATGTAATGCACAAAACACATATATTTTTTATTGTATGGGAATGCAGTGTAATTTTTGTTTTAGTTTATTGAACCGCAAAAAATATTTTAATGTTTTGTTTTAATGCAGTATGAGTTTGGGTCAAGTATCCCACTTACATACTTTGTGTGTAGTTTTGTGGGTTGTTTCCGTTAGTTGAGCGCCAATTATGTTTTATGTGTAGCCCTAGGCCGTCCCGCGCAGCAGTCCGTGGATGGAGGGGGTGAGTGCTTCAGCGCCGATGCAATCGGCTGCTCTGCTAGGGCTGTACGTGTTGGAGATCTTCTCCTCCGGGGATTACGTAATCGTCTGCGTAGCCGTCTTTCCCAGCTAGGTAGGGGTGATGCGCTGGCCGTTGCTCAGCGCCGTTCCTGATTATAATCAGTTTACGATGGGAGAACTCTCTCCGTTATTACCCGCCCTTAAGGCTAGATAACTAATATGACAAAGGCAGCTTTAGCTGGAGTTCGTTTGGGAGCAAGCGAGTGCTCTTTATTGCAATCAAAATCAAACTGAACTTACAAGCTAACATATAAAAGCTTCATAGCGGCCTCTGCCAATGTGCAGAGCTTTTGCCGGCTATGCAAGAGCTTCCGGCCAAATGCTTGGTCAGTAATTTGACCGGTGCTGGAGAGCGGACGATCGGTCCGGTTAACTTAGTTAACTTACATAATAATTTCAAATGGAGATAGCCTTCCTAAACTAAAAACGTTAGTACTAACCCACTTAGTACGCATGCAAGCAAACAATCTGGCAGCACGCCAGTAGTTACTTCCCCGAATTTCTTTTCTATATTTTCATTTTTCGCGCCTACCAACACATAACACAAGTCTTCGACTATCTCTCGTCGCGAGCGGACGTCTCTTGTCTATAAACAGCGGTTAGCGATCGGTCTCTGTGCTTATCTGACCCACGTGGTCCTTATCTTTCATTCTTCTACTTCCAAAGTTTTGCACTTATTCTTTCAAAACGCTGCGTAAAAAGATCACTCCAAGTTATAATAATCCAGAAGCCTCAATATGGCCCCTGGGACCCCAAACATGGACGACAACCGGTTTACACCGCTTGTCATCAGCCCCCATCGAAAAAAAGAAGACAATCCCAAAAGCTGGATATTGCATTCCCTGATCTTCCCCCTACCTCAGTCGACAATCCTAAATATATCATAATTGCCTCCACCAACACCGAAAAAACAATCTCCCAATTTTCATTCTTTGCCGTCCATCGTGCCTTAAAAATGATTTCTAAAAACATCGTCTCGATTTCCAACCTCAGACACGGAAATTTACTAATGCTAGTTAAAACCCAAGCCGATGCCGATAAGTTCATTAACACCACCGACCTTAGTGGTATATGCAAAATAAAGTGCAAGCTTCATGAGCCCCTTAATTTTGTAAAAGGGACTGTTTATGCCCCATATCTCTGCAACATCCCCGAAAACGAAATTGTCAATGAACTTAAGTCACAAAAAGTGACTGTACAAATTTATGAAACGATGGTGTGTCTAAACCGAGTGGTGTTATCCTATTGACCTTCGAACTATACAATCTCCCATCGAAAATCGAAATCTCTTGGCACTCAGTTAAAGTTCGCGAGTATACACCAAACCCTATGCGTTGCAAGTCTTGCCAACTGCTCGGCCACACGGCCAAACATTGCAAAAATTCTCCCCGCTGCTCTGATTGCTCCCTTCCACCACACACTCCAACTAAATGCACAAAATTCAGCTGTGTCAATTGTTCTTAGTGAACATTCAGCCTCTTCCCGTCAATGCCCAAAATACCAAGAACATAAGGAAATTCTAAGAATTAAAACCGTTAAAAAATGCACTATGCGTGAAGCGAAAACAATATTCAAGACAACGTCACACACTCCGGTTATCACCGCTTCATACTCATCAGTAGCCAAAACAACACATCAACGCAGCGAAAACGCAAACCAAAACAAAAATAACAAAATTATTATCGAGTCCAACGACGTAGCCCCGACTAGCTCACGTTCTCATTATTTATTATTTCCCTTACGAATATAGCTTCCCCTAAGCAATTTACTGGATATTTCTATAATTTTATTTATAATACCTATGCCAAGCAAGGTGTCAGCACGGACGAGTAGTAAAGACATTCCACACAGACCTATAATAATAAATGGTAGTACATGCTCTTTAGGTATTGAAATCCTAGCTTTACCCAATATCTGTATTTTTAATACATACATAGCTCCATCTCAATTCGTAGTAGCCAACGAAATTCTTAATATAGTGGATCTCACCACTAAACCAATAATATATGTTGGTGATTTCAATGCCTGGAGTCTAATGTGGGGGTCCCCCTCATACAACTCTAGAGGACATGAAATTAAAGAAGTCATAAACAATTCTATCTTAACTGTCCTCAATGACGGCTCTGCTACCCACCATTCCACCCACAACTCTTTCACGACTATTGACCTTACATTAGCCTCCGCATCACTGTTCCCTTTCTGTAAGTGGTCCGTAAAAGACTCTGTATGAAGTGATCACTATCCCATAATTACAGATATCTATTCGCTAATAAATAATAAAACCCTACCTCCACCAGTAAAATTTAAGATCGATAAAGCCGATTGGGATCTGTACCGTTCCCATTGTAAAGAAAGCTTCAATTTTTCTACAACCAACGACTTAAATTTGTTCGCCGCCAAAATAAGAAAAGGTATTAAAGCGGCAGCCAATTTGGCAATCCCGCAAACCAAACAATCTCTGCGCCCGCGAAGAGTTGCTTGGTGGAGGCAAACGCTCCAAGATCTTAGGCAACAAAAGCAATCCCTTTGTCATGCATACCAACAAACTCGAAGCACCGCTCCACTGATATCCTACAGAAAATCTAATGCTCTATTCAAGTACAAATCGCCTAATAGGTAACTCCTCTAATTCCCTCAGAACAATCAGGTATAAAAATGAAGAGCTACATCACTCTGTAGACATTGGCGATGCCTTTGGAACTTTTTGGTCGGACTATTCTAAGGACGACAATTTCTGCCACCAATACAAGACCCGTAAAGAAGAATGCCTGTCTCAGGAATGCAATCCCATTAAACTGTCCGCTGCAGCTATAGATCTCGACTCCAACTTTTCTCTTAGTGAGCTTGAATATGCCCTTCAGTATGCGAAAGGGAAAACTCCCGGCTTGGACCGTATTTCCTATCCAATGCTTAAGCAGCTACCTCCCGAGGCTAAACACCGCCTATTAGAAATGTTCAACACAATGATCGCTCGGGGCTCCTACCCCCATATGTGGAAATCCGCCATTATTATCCCAATTTTAAGACCTAACACGCCAACACACGAAATAACATCTTTTAGACCTATTTCCCTTGTTCCTTGTTTAAGCAAAACTCTTGAAAAAATGTTAGCCAAAAGGCTTATGTGGTTTATTACCAAACATAAACTTATTAGCCCCCACCAAACTGCTTTTAAACAACAGCATAGCACTCTCGATTCTCTTTAGCAGCTCCACCATTATGCATCTGACGCCTTTTCCACCAAAAATCATGTTACCATACTGGCAACTGATTTTGAAAGGGCGTTCGATCGCGTACGGTATTGGATCAACCTTCGCGGTGGGGGGTAGGTCAAAAGACCTTCAACTTGGCGAAAGCTTTTATGATCAATCGCTCAATCCAAGTTAGAGTAAACCACACTCTATCCAAATTTTATTCCCTCCATAATGGCATCCTCCAAGGATCGCCTCCCTCGGTGGTATTGTTCATAATTGCCTTTCAGTCCTTTAATAACATTATTTTAAGATATAAACAAATTAAACTGTCATTATACGCAGACGATTCCATAATTTTTAGCAAGATTAAGAACACTAAAACACTAAATAATAAGTTTAAAGAAATGCTAAACGAAATCCAAAGCTGGGGCAACACTTCCGGTGCAACCCTTGCTATAAATAAATGTAAAATTCTCCATATTTGTAAGAAACAACGCTGTACATACCCATCACTAGCTTATAATAACATAGATATAGAACACGTCCCATCCCTTAAAATCCTCGGCATTATGCGCTCCATCTAAATTAAAGAAAATCTTACCTCCTTATCACACTGCCGTTAGGCGCAACATTGGCGCATTTCCAACGACCCCAACTAAATGCTTATTGGCTGAAGCAGGACTACCGAACATTAAAGACAGAGTCGCCCAAACCTCCTTCAAGCTAATACCTAAACTCATGTGCTCAACGAACTCTATCCTTCACAAAGACTTTGAAACTGCCTTGAAACATCGTCGGAAATTCACAGTGCAATCTCCGATACGAAGATGTATCCAGCTTATGAAGAATTACAACATTCAAACACCCTATCGTTGGAACAAAGTCATCCCGTCGCCCCCTTGGAAATTAAGTTCCACGGCCATCGACACTACACTGCACGATTTTCAAAAATCTAGGACTCCTACTACAGTGTTTAAACAGCTACTTGAAGAAACTACCCATAAATACGCCGATCGGAAATGGTTTTACATAGACGGCTTAAAGTCCGACGCAACGACCACATTTGCAGTAGTAGACGACTGCGGATCAATTGTTTCATCTTTTCTTCTTTCATCTTTCTTTTGTTTATGTATAGTAATTAATATTGAAATAAAAAAAAAAACAAAAAAACAACACGAACGTGCTTGGTGTCATACGGGCCACTTAAGTGTACTGATCGTAGTGCATCAACGTCCAAGAAATCATCTCCCTTTCGACATCGCGACAGGCCTCACAACAGTACCGCAGACCGATGTTTTTTTTCTCACATCGTCTGCCGCCCGAGCCCCAACACCAATGCACTTGGAATACACAATGTTGTCGCACAGCCAGCAGCCGATTGTAAGATCAGCAGAGGTAATAACCTTTTTACAGGTTTTAACACCACAGACAATAGCGGACATTATTTGGACTTACCACTGTACCTTTGCGTAAGGAGAGATAAAAGTGCAGCTGCACCGAAAAAACGGGAGAGTGAGAGAGCGGGTGAGCACGGAAGCAAGCTTTTAGTTTAGCTGTCGCGACGGCGCAAGCTAAACGGAGAAGGCACAAAGAGGAATGCAAAAAATGCAAAACCAAACACTAGCAGCACAACTAAAATGTGAAATTAATAATAATATAATACACAGAACATAATAGCTGCATGCACACGAAGTGAACGGGATCTTTATTAATCACAAAATCAAAGAATTACAATAAAACACCGGTTGGTTTTATCAAAACGAGAGCGCAAGAAAAAAACACGTCCGTTCACTTGGAAGAGAGAAAACTTTATCTATGCACCAAAATTTATAAATGCTGTACCAAATAGACGTGTTACCACACCACATTGGGCCAGCGAGTCGATTTTTCGACGAAAATTAAAGGTTCTTAAAATTTTGTACATATGATAGTATCGATGCACATAAAAACATATATTAGTTTCAGACCACTCTGACCACGCCTTCCCTAGCCGCCCATATGAGATAGGCTTCCACTAATTCATACTTGTACGGTAATTAATAATGCTAGAACTCGTTAAATTTAACAAATGTTTTTAACTAATTTTTCCAGTTCTTAATCTTAATATTAATAAGTAACAAATAACAATACATTCAAAATGACTATAAAGAAGTATTTTACATTTTAAAATGTTTCTAAAAGTCGTTTTCTACATCAATTTCTATTGAAAACGGATTTTCAGAGTCAGAATCCGAATCAATATCCCTATTGTTAGCATCAAAATCGGGAACATTGTTATTATTGTTCATATTAACAAAATAAAGCAAGTGTGGTGATTTCAAAAGATCATTTACGTTTTCTGGTAGTGGTAGTTTCTTTTGCTGGCCCAATCTTTTTGTTAGATAGATGCTCGACAGAAGAGGATCTTAGGAATCCATTGCTCTGTGGAAAACGTCTGCCATGTTGTTCTGCCGAGTACTCTTTCGAGCATGTAACCTCCTGTCACTCTTATAGTATTTGTTGCAAGCCTCTGAGGCGTTCTTGCCAAGAACACTTAATGGAAGGATTGATGCTCCTATTATTTGGTATCCGTGCATTAACTCTTTATGGACCTTTGCCGACATTGGAAACCATAGATAAAAAGACTTACATATATCGTGTTATGGTTTTCTGACAATATTTTTTTAATTTTTTTGAATTAATTGGTAGGTCACAAGAAATCGCAATTAAAATATTGTTAAAATAAGAAATAACAAATTCATCAAGACTTAAGATTTCAGCTAGTAGCTTAGGTTGTGCAAGCGCCCTCCTTGCTGTATTGGATATAAGCATGTAGAGGACACATGCCATATTTTAATGCTTCAAGTTTTGGCTTAAATTTTGGTGAGTCCATTTCAACATTATTCAAGAAGTCTTTTGGACTCGCTCCACATATCGAACACAATTGCCAAAATTTGGTTTCAGTCAAAATGTTTAAAACTTTTTCATACAAGTGTCATTTGAAGATCATATTCAACTGAAATTTACTTTCCATTTACAACGGTGCAGACATATGAGGACAAATCTTTCATTTGATTATTCGAACTTAAGTTTTACTGGTCTACAAAATCTAATCGACTAAGGAGTACGATTCATTCAAAATACATTTCCAATATGGTCCATTAATTTTAGGGGGATTATTGTTGTCGCAAAAAGCGAGTCATCAGATTGCAATGAATCACAATCAAAAAAATGCTTGCTTATAGCTGCTTTGTCCGGTTGTTCCATCAAATCCATAGCTTACAATAAGGGTAAGACTTAAAGTATGGCCGAGCTGCTGAAATAAATCATCTTGCATTTGAATTATACGGCAACTAGTGTGGTCTAAAAGACTTTGCAGCGGGACTTCAGCAACTGACTTGGTTACATTAATATCAAGAGGTCTACATTTTGACTTAGCTTTTCTTACTTTGTTGTAAGGAGGAAAAAGGTCACAAGATCGGGAAATGCTAAGCTCGCGGAAGTTGTTGTATTGAAGTTTACTTAATGTATTTTTAAGCAGATATGCTTAAGCTTCATCCTCCGTTAGTCGAACCGAGTAATTTTTCTGAGTAAAAAGAATTTTTCTAGCCTTTTTAGGGTCATTCGGAGTAAGAAAGGTATTTTTTAACACAAGGGCTGTATGTTTCTCGTTCGATTTTTCGGCAGAAACTGCGGCGGCATGCACAAGAAGAGGTGTGTTGTGACCTTGATTTACAGCTAAATCGGATGCCAATTTTCTCTTCTGACGGGCACCGGCGTTAGCATATTCAATGGGTGGGCTTGATATTGACGGCTTTGGATTTGAAGACAACAATGAACTTACTGTTATAGCCATTTTGGACAACAGCCATTCGGAATGCCTAAACATGGCCATATTTCTATTACAATTTGCCAAGTTCTTTTGTATGTAAAGGTGGAAGCTTCTCATCCTTTTTCACCGTGCTTAAGTCGAACTCTTTCAGTTCATCATAAATCCAACTCAAAACGGAAGATGCCTTACGATTGTTTTGTGTCTAGACATAAAGCAGTTTCTCATAGGCGAACTCACAGCTATAATATAAGGGATTTATACACATCGGAGCAAAAAGGAGCAAGCAAGATTTTTAAAATTAGTTTATAGACACTCCGCACTATGATGACACATAATTACTTTTTGGCACAAATTGGCACAAAGTTATGCTCCACAAAAGACGGGCTAGCTGGTTCTATTTTTTCTACTTTTGAACAACACAAAAAAAACCCACACAAAAATCACATTAACAAACATAAACAAAATATTTTTAATGAAAATATTCTACATACCTTGGTTTTTCTTTTGCATAATTTTTGTACAAAATTTGTTAAGCCACAAATATTTTAGAACGCTCGCAAGTCAACAAAATCTTTCCCGCGCTTTTTAGTTTTGCCCACATGCAATCAAACAGCTGACGTTGAAGGGATGCCAAAATTTCATGGATGCATCAAAACACTTAAATTTTTTTTATTAATTTCAGTCAAAGTATATACTATTCAAATTTGATTATTAAATGAGGTTGACTTTCTATGAAAAATTTATATTTTCGTCGAAAAATCGGATTGCTGGCCCAATGTGCACAAGTGAAATAGATATCCGTCTGATTGATGCCAATGAAACCGTAATGAAGCGTCCCATTTGCGAGCCCAATGTTATTGGTAAAGAAAAAGGATGGCAGTGATCGTTTGTGTTTTGATTACCGAGAATTTTATTAAAATACAATTCGCGATAAGTATCCTTTGCCCTTGATATCAGACCAAGTTGATAGACTATGTGGAAGCAATTATTTTACAAGCCTCGATATGCCGAGCCGCTTCTATCATATACCAATAAAATCAGAATCGATAGAACGCACAGCCTTCGTCGCAACATAAGGACAATATGAGTTTGTAGCCATGCCCTTTCGCTTAAAGAATGGTTCATCTGTTTTTTAGCGAGCCATAATGAAAGGTGAGGTGGAACACTGACTTGCTTTAGTCCATATATCTGATGTTTTAATCGTAGTTGGACAAAGGAGGAGGCTTTTGTTAGACTAAAAGATGTGCTGCAGAAGTTTACTAGTGCGGGATTTTCGTTTAAAATGAGTAAGTGTTCATTTCTAAAGACGTGCGTTGAGCATTAAGCATTGGCTGCATTGCCGCCGCCAAAAACAGTTACACAACTGAGACAGGCTGACTGAGGCTTATCCTCATATTTCCGACAGTTTGTTCCTCGCGTTTCTGAGCTAATGAAGCCATTATATTATAGTTACTTACATCGAAAAATAGCCAATTTGAATGGCATGACAGACATAAACAGGTGCGTCAAGAGATAATATCAACTCTAGTCAGTGACTCCGTGCTAATTATTTATGACTCACAGTGCCCTGTTGAACTGCACACTGATGCTAGCGTAGATGGCTATGGTGCCATATTGATGTACAAGATTGATGGTAAGCGACATATAGTATTATAATAAGAGCACTACAGTTGTAGAGTCAGGGTACCACTCTCATAAGTTAGAAATACTGGTTGTATACAATGCATTAAAACACTTTTGCCGGTATCTACATGGTCGTCCAATTGTGGTTTATACAGACTGCAATTCGCTTGAAGCTACAAGCCATAAGGTAGATTTTTCACCAAGAGGTCATCGTTGGTGGGCATATTTACAATCATATGAGTTTGAGATTGAGTATAGAAATGGACAGAGTATGGCGCATGTAGACTTTCTGTCTAGGAACCCACTACCAGATACTAAACGCTCTGATGTCACTAAGGTAGAATTGACCGACATAACTGAGAACTGGTTGCTTGCGGAATAGCATAGACATGAAGAAATTTCTGAACTAGTGACAAAAATGCAAAATAACGAATTGCAACACGAAGTACCAAAGACATACGAACTAAGGTCGGGCATGTTGCATAAAAAGAAACAGATAAATGAAATATGTGCCTGCCAGTAATACCACGAGCATTCAGGTGGTCCATAATAAACCATGTCCATGAAGCTATAATGCACTTGGGCTTGGAAAAGACCTTGGAAAAGGTATACACTCAGTATTAGTTTCAAAATATGTCCAAATATGTGCGAAAGTTTGTAGAGAATCGCATCACATGCAAATTGTCCAAGTCAACATTGGGCAAACCCCAAATAGAATTGCATTCCATACCTAAAGTCTCCTTACCTTGGCATGCAGAGCACATAGACATCAGTGGCAAATTAAGTGGTCAAAATTACATCAAAGGAATACATGATAGTTCAAATAGACGCATTTACTAAATATGTTTATTTGCACCACACACTTAGCCTTGACACTTACAACTGCATTGATGCATTAAAATCTGCTATGTGCATGTGTGGTGTACCAAGTCGTTTAATAGCTGATCAGGCCGCAGTTTTACCAGTAATTACTTTAAACAGTTCTCTTCATTTAAAAAATTGACTTACATATAATTGCAACGGGTGCTAGCCGCGCAAATGGCCAGGATGAGCGCTTAATGAGCACTCTGAATGCTATGCTAAAAGCTATAGAGACGAGTATGCCATGAAAGCAGGAAGCTTTAAAGGAAGATCAAATGTTTATGAATTGCACGGCTAATTGAGTCACAAAAATTAGTCCTTTGAAACAATAATAGAAGAAGAAAAGGTTTATCAATAATAGAAGAAGAAAAGGTTTATGTAGAATGTGTTAGGGACACGACCTTGCAAAACATGAAGAAATTAGCGAACTTGAAATTGACAAACAAAACATAAAAATAAAATAAATAGTGGACTCAGTGGAACAAATAATAAAGCTGAAATATCGACGGTTGTTAGGGCGGAGGAGTTACCAACCCTGCCTTTCTTTGGTGGTTAAAAAAAATGGGATCTTTTCAATGAGCTCTTTTCAGAGCTCATTTATATGAGAGAGGATCTCAGTCTGTCTCTCAAAGTCAAAGTCTGACTCTGAAGTCAGCACTAAAAAGAGCACAAGGAACTCATTTGTTGCTTGGCTCTCGTGAAAACTATGAAGCCACTTGGGAATTTTTAGCCAAGCGGTATGAGAATACCGCTTTCTTTCGCTAACGGTGTCCTGGAAGTTGTAGAAAATTCCCATGGCGCGGGCAAAAAAGATTGGAGTAAAAAACGGGGGGCGTGGTGGGATCAATTCGGAAAGCATCAGCTTTATTCGGCTGCGTTCATAATACTAACTTAAGCTTAAACATAGAGCCGCGCTCCCGCCGGAGTTCGGATCCCAAGGCACGAGCTCGGGTCGCGGATTTAAAAAATGCCGATAGTAAAAATGCCTTTTTCCCACCACATAATTTAACTTTTCACTTGGCAATTCTTCGCGGTGTAAAAATTGCCCCAAAACATGTGGACAAGCACGTGTGTATATATATGTAGGTACGGGTGTTTCGGGTGGCACAGCGGAACTTCAGTCTAGTGGAATATATTTGGAATCCATTACACACAAATTCATTTCCTTGGTTTGGTGTAGATTGCAGCATAGCGGAGAGCGGGCGAGCGCTCGACGAACAATGCGCTTAGGTCCGGCATACTAGCCTGTTTATTAGTGAGATGGACACACAAAAAGATTAAACTCGGTCTGGAATATCAACCCAAACATCAGCCGAAGGCATGACTGCTACCACCGGCGAGCACGGAGGGGAGCAACCCCTCTGCGTGTCGCCAGCGGTCACACCTCTGATTTGACGGGAGTAGGTCAAGTCAGTAGTAGTTACTAGTTAGTAGCACATTCATATACACCGATAGATCTCAGCAAAAGGCGATTACAACATACGCAATCACCACAGAAACCGAAACCATAGCCTACGAAAGCCTACCATCCTACTCTACAATACTTACAGCCGAAATCTTAGGAGTCCTTGAAGCAACTAAATAGACAAATTCGTAATTTGCTCTGATTCACTAGGAGGAATCGAAGCCATAAGAAACCCACTCAACAAGAACACATACCCAGCACTCATCCGATCGACCATAACATCTCACTACCCGAAAATCAAAATCTTATGGACTCCAGGACACAGCAACATAAAAGGAAAATAAATGGCTGACAATTCGGCCAAACAATATTAAGAATGTCACTTATATTTACATCAAATCTGAGCACAAAAAACATTAACAAATTCTTAAAAAAGCAACTAACCAACAAACACAAAATCCACTAGTGAAATGGAAGCACCAGGTACCAAAACATCAATACCAACAACTCTAACACATCGATCTACTTAAGCATAGTTCAAGATGAAGTAACTCCTCTCGACCGAATTAAGTTTACCCGATTACGATTGTGTCATACAAACCTAACACACAAGCATTCCCTAGACACAACAGCACAACGAAACTGCCCACTTTGCATTACTCACATTCCAGTCACCATCGATCACATCCTTAACCTTTGCCCTACTAATTTCTAAAAAAATCTCAATTATACCACAATATATAAATACACAACAACAAATTGTTACAAATTGTAAAATAATACTGTATATAAGACACTATTAACCATGTATATAGTCGATGGCCCTGGATGCTCGCACTATATGTTTTTATGCTTGTTTAGTTTTTAGATCTATTCTTACATTTAATAAAATAAAAATAAAAATAAAATATTTCTATGGCAGCTATATGTAATAGTGTTCCGAATTTGATAAATTTAAAATCGAAATTCTAGAATAATACAGAATGGCCATGTCTCAAATTTTATGAAAATATATGAAAATTGGCTAAGTTATAATTTTTTTCATCAAAATTTACCGATCGTTTGTATGGCAGCTATATGATATCCGTCCGTTCCGGCCGGTTCCGACTTATATAGTTGTGAGAGCATATAGAAGACGATCTGAAAGTTTCATTCAGATAGTTCCAAAACTAAGGGACTAGTTTGCGTGGAAACGGACGGACAGTCGGACAGACGGACATGGCTAGATCGACTTGGCTGATGTTGCTGATCAAGCATATATATAATTTGTATGGTCGGAAATGTCTCCTTCACTGCATTGCAGACCTTCTGACTAAAGTTATAATACCCTGCAAGGTTCTAAAAATCAAGGAACTTTTAAAAAAAGTTAAAGGAATAGTTTGATTTGAAATATGAAAAGTTAAAATAATTGTTTAACGAAGGACTTAAGTTGAATAAAATAGTTAAGAACTTGAAGTATTAAAATAAATAATAATGTATTATTATTATTATTATTATTATTATTATTATTAGTATCGACAGGTGGCAAGGGGCATTGCACACACTGCCGGAAGTGCGACTGTACTCTCCACCCGATGGCGGCTGAAAGCAGACCCTTTTGTTGGTCATGTCTCGACCAAGGGTGCTGACTAATGGTAGTCTGGCTAAGAGAAGATAACTCTTTATAAAATTCCCTAATCCAAGCGGAACAGCATATGCCGAGGGATTCATGGCCGAGGTGGTGCTCGGTCTCTAGTATCCGGACTCTGGATACCTGTCCTCCTCCAGTTTTAATTGTAGACTTCCCGTGGTACACGGGCTATGCCGCGGGTTACCTCATTTCCCGCTTACTCGTGGGATTCATTTATGGGTGTATCTTTTACTCAAAATTAGTTGGATGCAACTAAGATAGTATCACCACAGGCTTCAACCTCCACGGTAACGGGAACTCTAGGCACTGCAGCTGATGTGCTGCCGGGGCCCACCCCCATATGCGCGGATGTTCGTCCCGCTGTGATTGGGGACCCGGTAAAGCCACCAACCATCTTAGGACGGTTGGACATTGCCTCCCTGAGGGGTTGGCCTCAGTCTCCGAGGAAGTCACCTTGACACCGTCTGACCACGCATCCAGCTCAACCTCTTTGAGGTTGGATCTAGCGGATGCAGGCAATCGGATCCAGCTGCTGAGGCTGGACTCCGACGTCGCCTTCATTCAAATCACGAGCCGCGAAAAGAAGCTGCTTAAGGCAGCTATCGCGAGAGGGCTCTGGGCAGCTGATGCTCTCCAGGCTGCAAAAGCTTCCTCTCCTGCTGAAGACGCGAGCGCCAGGCGGTGGTGGCACGGCCACCCAGGGCTACTGCGCCGGCAGCCAGGACCGTGATGTCGGTCACGGCATCTAAGCTGCCGAAGGGAACGACAGGCAACAAGTCTCAACGAGGCAAGTGCGGCAGCCTCGTCCAGCGCTCAAAGGAAGAGCCATGAGAACCACAAGGGTTCTTCAGGCGAGCCTGCAGTAGGCCAAGGGGGCATCCTGTGTAGGACTTTCGCGGAGCAGAGAATCGACCTGACCATAGTCCAGGAGCCATTGTCGATCGGTGGCCAAATTAGAGGACTAAACTGCGGCTCAAATAAATTAATATATGAAAGCAGTGTAGGTGTTCCTCGCGCGGCTATCCTTTTGGATAAAAACGGATGTAGTCAATAGAGGGTGCGAACCCACTTTTATCCAGGAGGAGGTCTTGGCCCTCACTCTGGCTAGCAATTTCCTATCCGATTTTATAACGAACTGAAGGGGTTACCGATAAAGCCACGCTATCAGACCACCAGCACATCCGGTTTAACCTGTCTGGCCAATCGGAACTCAATACTTCGTTTAATAATCGGAAGAAACCCAATTGGAACATGTTCACAGCCTCTGTGACTATTCAAGCTGGCCAGCTCATCACCAACTTTCCGTTTGTGAGTGACATTGAGTTGGCTGCTGACCAGCTTCATGATGTGCTAATCACTTCTTTCCAAGATAGCACAGTTCTAAAGAGCCAGAGGTTGAATCGCAAGATTCCCCGGTGGAGCGATAGACTTGTAGGTCAAAGACAGGAAGTTCGTAGGCTCTTCAATAGAGCCAAAGCGTATCGAGACTCCTGGGACACTTATAGGAGTGCTCTCACGGAGTATAATAAGAATATTAGAAGAGCTAAGCGGGAGAACTGGCGCAACTAGTGCGAAAGTGTGCAGGCACTGCTAGAAGCAGTTAGTTAGGTCTTCGCGAAGCTATTGCTTCAGGTGCATTTCCCATTATCTTCGATCCTGACAAGGTCAGGTGGGCAGTCAAACCTTTTACCTCGCGCGAACAGATTTTTCCAGCCTTGGTACAGCATTGCATTGCGATAGTTATCTCGTTCAGCTTAGAGCCAGCTTTGCATGGCAATCTTGGAGGAGAGTAAACTTGGTATTTATTCCTAAGCCGGGCTCTTGACCAACCCAAGTCATACAGACCATAAGTCTTTCGTCATTCATTCTCAAGACTGCGGAGCGGCTGGTAGACTTGCACCTGAGGTGCCACCAAGCCGCTACACAAAACACAATTTGCTTACATCAAAGGCGGATCGGCGGAGGTCACTCTTCACCATTTCGTCAGCAATATCGAGAAATCTTTCAAATCTAATGAAATTGCTTTGGGCTCCTTCCTGGACGTATAAGGTGCTTTCGATAACACTAGCTATCAGTCAATCACCAGCTCTCTCTCATTGACGGGGGCTAAGGCTTTGTTAAGGAAGCGTGCTCGCCTGTTGCCACCGATCTGACTCAGCCAGTGGGAGTTGGCAGTCACATGACGACTACCAAATACCGACCATACGTGGTGAGGTGCCCCTTTGTTTTTTTTTTTTTTTTTGACTTTACATTTATTTATTGAATTTTCTCGTTTTCGAGTCTAACAATAAGTGTATCAAATCTTATATTATAACCTAACTATTAGTCATATAGACTGTAACAGTAAACAGTATTCTTTATGCTCGAAGGCTGTTCGAATCTCAGATGTTACTCTGTTAACTTGCTCGATAGTTTTCTCTGAAGCCAAATTGATGCGGTGGGATAATATTGTGAGCTCCAATATATGGTATTATCCGCGTTAGAAGACACTTTTCGAATAATTTGGAAAGGCATGATAGCAAGCTTATTGGTCTGTAAGATGATGGGATAGTGTGATCTTTTCCAGGCTTCGGTATCATTATAATAATAGATTTCTTCCATTTACTTGGGTAATAGCCGAGACTTATGATTCCGTTGAAGAGTTTACAGATGGCCTCAATTGCACAGTACGGAAGTTCCGTTATCATTTTTGTAGTTATATGGTCGCCGCCCGGAGCTTTTTTTGGTTTTAGCTCCCAAATGACTTTTTTGATCTCGTACGGCCGAAATAATGTTGTTAGATTCCGTAGATTCCGTTTCGGTGTCGATTTGCGGAAGGACAAAATTATTTGCAGAGGGGATCGGCTGGAAGACGCCCCTAAGATGTAAGGCAAATGTATCGGCTCTGTCTCTGTCGCTGCGGGCCCAGCAACCAAAAGAATTTTTTATGGGGGTGACGGTTTCAATCGGAGAGCTTAGGTTTGGGTGAGCCCTCCACAGGGGATGCATTGTATTAGTTGGAGAGAGTTTTTCAATATATTTTAGTTGTGCACTTTCAGCATCTTGCCTCAGGGCCCTGTTTAGTTTTCGGGTGGCTTCATTTATTCGTTGCTTTGAGCATGGTGATCTGCTGGCTTGCCACGCCCGACGCAGACGCCTCTTTTCTAGAACCAGCTGTTCAATTTGCAGGCTGGTTTTGAGCTTTTTAATTTCCACATCCTTCCGTTTTGGTGTTGAGCGGCGGTAGAGCTGTCGATGTCCTCTGCAATATTTAGTTGAGAAGTTAGTTCAATGTGGGCGCTCACATACTTTCTGTATTTCATCCAGTTAGTGTTATGCGACGTCAGCCTGTAAGGGTGGTCCGAAATATCTGGGCTTTGAAAAAGGGTTATCAACAAAGGCGAGTGGTCAGATTAGAGATCCGGTAGGGCCATGGCGCTTATTAGATCGCGTGGGATATTTTTTGTCACCGCGAAATCTATTAGATCTGGGATCTTTTTGGGGTCTGGGGGCCAATATGAGGGGGAGAAACATAGTCCAATGTATTGCTCACTTTTATAAGTGCATTGTACAATTGCCTTCCCTTCGCAGTCACGATGCGTGATCCCCAGTGCGTGTGTTTGGCGTTGTAGTCTCCTGCAGCAATGAAGCGATCCCCCAGTGTGTTGTAAAAATCCATGAATTGACCTTCAGAGATAGTAAAGCGAGGTGGGCAGTAGACAGCGGCAATGCAAAGGTTACCGTTTCCCGACTGCAAGTGATTTGTTGCAAACCTTTGGTAAAAGTCGTGTTTGATGCGTTCTCTGATTAGGATGCCGGTTCCTCCGTGGGCTTTGCCATCCGGATGATCTGTGCGGTATACCCTCTTATATGGAAGTTATATCTCCCTGTGAGGTGCGTTTCAACAAG
Organism: Drosophila seguyi; assembly: GCA_008042675.1. Lineage (NCBI taxonomy): Eukaryota > Metazoa > Arthropoda > Insecta > Diptera > Drosophilidae > Drosophila > Drosophila seguyi. Next base: position 32,476 of record VNJU01008165.1, read on the forward strand.
CAGTATGGCGTCGATGTGATTTGTATTTAGGAATTGAGTTATTTCAAGCTTATGCCGTGAGATGCCGTTGGCACTCCACATGGATATACGAAGGTTCGACATTGATTATTTGGACTGTTGTGCTACAAGCAACTAAATCACCATTCTGGTTCTGAACAAGGGTTTGCATAGTTGTTTTTATGAATGACATAAGTTCCATCATACATTGTTGCATAGTAAACATCATGGTTTCCAAATTACTTTGCGGCTGCCCTGGTGTCTGCTGAGTGTGTTCTGGGTGTGGCTGGAGAGGGTTTTCCATACCTGTTCGTAGGGCTTCGGCGTAGGAGATGCCCTTGGTGGTATTTAGCGGACCGAATGATGATCTGGCTGCCTTGGCGAAAAATACGTCTGGCGAACTTTTCGAGTTATAATACACATTTTGTATATTTTGTTGACGCGTAGCTGACGCTTGTCGCATGCGACTCTTCAGCTCCTTGTAGACCGCACAGCCTCTGTAGTTTGCCGTGTGGTTTCCTCCGCAGTTGCCACATTTGTTCCTTTGGTGGTCTTCTTTGCTCTCGGGGCAGTTAAGGAAGTTGTGAAAGTCCCCGCAGACTACGCAGACTGTCCGAAGTGTACAGTACGTCTTGGTATGTCCAAACTCCTGGCAGTTTGTGCATTGAACAGGGCCGCTGCGTTTGTGTGGCTCTTCCACGGTGATCCTACGATGCAGTAGCAGCTGCAGCTTGTAGATCGGGTGCACTTCATTTTTCTTTAAGGCTTTGCTCTCCGGTTCAAGCTCGATCTTAAATAGTGGTTGCGGTGTCTTGTTTCTGTTAATTATATTGCTAACATTTTTTGCACAGAAGCCCTTGGCTTTAAGTGCTTCTTGAATCTCGGAGGGGGCGACGTCAGGTTCAATTCCTTTAAGTACTACTTGCAGTCCCTTGCTGCTTTTTAGTTGGTATGTGTAGAAGTTCTTTTTTGATTCCACCAGGTAATTAGACACGGCTCTAAA
>VNJU01008167.1:0-13748 GCA_008042675.1 Drosophila seguyi
ATTAAGTATGTGGCCCAAAAGAGTTCAGCTTTGGTAACTCGATCATTTATGGGCCATACTACCACCGTCCGTCCCATATGCCGTGCTGAAGATGGCTGTCCACTGAAACATGCGATTTGTAATTTCGTGATCGTTTCTTTTGCGTTTTCGTTTTCCGCTCCGCCAATTAGCCCGTTCGTTGGTTACATCACAGCATAAAAGCTGCCAAACCGAACTACATACATATCGTGTATCTGTAAGTATAGTACGGACCACAATATCGACGCGCTATTTTTTTTTGTGTTTATTTTTTTGGGTAAGAGTAAAGAGTGCAGGCCCCGAGAAATGCTCAAAACTGGTTTTCCCATCCCAATCCACTCCCCACACTATACAGAGAAAGAAAAGTTACGAACGAACATGCTTTAAGGTTTAGGTTAAGGGCAGGCATTGCGGATAACTTTGAGAAACCTATTTTCATTTATAAGTATAAATGTACCTTATTTATTTATTTACATAATTTTATAAAAATAAGTTTGATTATTGAATAATTAGTAATTTTTAACAAACATTTCTGCGTGAAAGTCTTCTTATTTAAACAAAAAAGGGAAAAGATTTATTTTAAGACACACTTGAAGCCAGTTTAAGTCAAACATTAGTTTATACCATTATACAATGATTTAAAGCGATAAACATTGTTTTTTTTATGATTTGAAATCGAAAACATACCAATATGTATGTGTAGATGCTCTTCTAGCTACTACCATATTTTTGTAAAATATTTTATATTTTATTTGTAAGGTTCAAGTTTACTATTTTCTCAAAAGGTAATTATACATATTAATTTAATGTAATATATTAATAAACCTCAATTTTTGTAATGGAACCCCCGTTTTCTGACAGTGCCTTTTGCTCAATCCCACCCCATGACCGTGCACATTGTCAATATATGCGTTAGCTGTGCCTTAGTTTCGAACATTTGGAATATATACGAGCTACGACGAGCTAGCGAATTTACGACTTGACGATATTTGCATCTGCCTTTCCGGATTATCATGCAGATTGCATTCTGTCACAATTACAGGGCCAGAGATCGCCCCGATCGCTAATGTTCCCCGGATGAGTTGTGCTTTAGATATTATTCATGTGTCGAGAATCTAATGGCGATGTAGCAGAGTCATTAGGCAGCCTGGCCACGTTCGCTCGCCAAGGCCTAGTAATCCAAGTCATGTTGGTCAAGTCAGGGTCCGAGCAAACACTCTATTAGTTGCACTCGAGGGGATTTACTGGCCTACGGTTTATGGCGCCCAGAATAACAGTCGAGGTTGCCGCTATTGGTTTTTGGTCAAAGGAAATCGTCACGTCGACGGCTGGGAGTGCGTCCCTGGCAATTGCACAATAGCCACTGCCACTTGCCATGAATATTTATATGCGAAGCGCACAAATTGCATTATAGCTACACTCGAACAACGCTCGCACAAGTACAAGCCACCATCCAACTTGGCTTTTATGGCGTTGGCCAACTTCGGCCGAGAAGACCTTGCGGGCCTCGGCAATTAAGCCAGCAAACAGCAAACAGAATTACAAAACCCGCGACGAGGCTCAAACCGCTCAGCACTCAAGACTATCGGCCATAAAATAATTGGCTTGCAGTGGGTCAATATAGCGTGATTAAAAAAGGTATTAAAAATGCCTAATCTTTGCTTGGTTACGCCCACGCACCTGTTTTTAAAAAAGCTAGCATCTATCTAGTTTCACTGAGGGAAAATATTAAAGGGTTAATTTTAAGGTTGCGATACCCAAAATAAGTTTTAAGGAGCTTTCTCAATTTAATTAGACCTTTCGGTGCAATGTGTTAATTATACATATGGAGGAAAGTTCTCCGATGAAAAATGATTTTATTAAAATCCAAATTTAAATGTAAAATATTACACCTGTTAATAACTTTACATTGATATTAAAGTCTAAATATTAAAACTTCTAACAAGTGTTTCCCTTATTATTTTTTTAGAAAAATGTGTTTTTTATTAAAAGTTTATATCAAATTATTATTAATTTTGCGTGTATTCAATTTAATAAATAATAAAAGCAAAAATAAATATTTAAAGTTCACAAAGACTGTACTGTTTTTTAAATAATAAGTGAATATCTTGTTAAAACTAAAACTTGTATGATTATTTAAAGGTTCACTAAACGATCAATTTTTAATTTAAAAAAAAGGATCTTTACAAAATAAAAACTTTGTAATATTTTTTTCAATAAAAGCAAACTGATTTAAGACACTATTCAATATCCTTTCTGAAATTTAAAAGATATTCTTCCTTACAAAAAACTCAAAACTATCGATCTATATCCAAGCCAATCAATTTTCCTTTAACCGATTTTCGAATATTTCCGGCAGTACAGACAAAGTCTGGCCAATGCGCCAGGTGGTAATCCAGGTAAACAGTAGCAAAACGGTCTACAAATGTCGCTGCGCATGCGCGCAACTGCGCTGCAAAAAGAGCTGTACTTGGTGAAAGCGAAAGTTTTTCTTCTCCGCTACATGAGCTTTTCCCAGGCTTTTTACATAATGCCCCCAATGATGGCACACATCTCTCGGATCCTTCGTCGCTAATTTCGAGCTGATATATTCGTATGTGGAGGATTTCTGTTGTTTTAAACTCACTTTTGATTTACGCACTGGCACTACTGCGGTTTCGGAGGGGGTTTCACAAGTCGCTCTCGACGTTAATCTTATATAACAATATTTGTATCCCCGGGGCTCTAATTGATCGCCGGAATATCCGTGTTTGAGCTCCGCAACTGGCGACGATGTGAACGTGGGCACGCTTTGAGCGAAACTGCCAATTTTCGGGCTGAAAATTTATTTAAACCTCGCTCTCGGCAGCTGCGATTTCACTCAGCTCAGCTTGGCCCAGCTCAGCTCAGTCGTCGGTTGAGTGGAACCAACCAGCTGAGAGTGAGTGAAGCAACCCGAACCCAGTCCGATCTTGGGGATGGGATGGCCGACGGGAAAGTGGTTTGGAAAGGCGGGCTACTGACGTCTTCGTTATAGTATTCTTGGCCTGGGTCAAGGTGGCGCATGCCAGCGTTCCTCTCCAGCCGTGTGGGGCCAAAAAACCCGACTTGATGGATCCTCTTGCTCACGGGAGTTCAAAAGCTAGACGATAATAGTTTAATTTGGCGCGTGTTCAATCTCTTGTGTTGTTGTTTAGGGTTTACGGAGGGTGACGTCACCTCGCACCTGCTAGAGGTGACTAGTTACAAAGGCTTCGGGGCGAGCGGGCGACGGCGATTAACCCAAATGTACTGAGCAATTCCCAACAGTAATTAGCTAACCTAACCACCTAAATGGCCATAATACTTTCATGCTTCATTTATGCGGTTGGCGGATCTAATAGCTTCCGCATGATATTTCATATATTTGGTGCAATTATAGATTCAGTGATAAGTGAAAAATCCGAAAAAACAAATCTTTTGGGTATCACAATGGTTTTAACTTGTGGATTTAATTCTGCTTGCATTACACCGAAGATTAATTGAATTAAGACTTATTCTGGAATTGTTTGTTAAATTAAATATTCTATGAGTTTTTGTTGTCTGAATATAATTTTTCACTCAAATAAACTTTTTACTGTCCAGACTTTCAAACAAAAAATTCACAACTGTAAAGTTTAATTAAATATTGAAATGTACAGTTCACTTTAAGAAAGTAATGTATTTTCCAGCTATACCTTCTATATTATTATCGTTAAATGTTTTATCACACTGTCGTTCATTTATAATCTTAAAATTTAGATGACTTCAAAAAAGAACCATTAAAAGAGTCATATTTTCATGCAGTCTTATTCCAAACATTGTCACCTTTTCCCCGTTTTATGGCCAAACGTGCCGTGGCAAGGGTTGATGCTCCCATTTGATCTCAATATTCTTAGATATTCCGATCTTTCCAAGAAAGGTGAGATTTTATGGAGCTAGCAAGCACAATGACCTTGGCGCGATGAATGTTTCTAGCAAGAATAAGTACATATTACTTTTTGTTCTGTATATGTGTAAGAAAATAGTTTTATTTGTGATTACGTGTACTGCTACATGTCAGAGCTGCATTTGTGTAAGAAAGCTGAGCCCGGATAGAGAAATATACGAATCGGGCTCTTCTACATTAAAGCTCTGACCCTGTTTTGGTTTTTTTATTAGAGTTTAAAACTCAATGGCAAAGGGATAGTACTTATGATTCTGTCCCTTAATCAAATTTAATGGCACCACACGCTCCCCGGTGTGATAGCCATCGAGAACGGCCATCTCCTCGGGGGTCAGCTCAAAATCAAAGATATCAAAGTTCTCCGAAATGCGTTTGGGATTCGATGACTTGGGAATAGGGATAACGCCCAGGCTAACCTGCAAATTAAATATAAATATAGTCGCTAGAAATCAGAGTTCAAAAAGTTCTCTCTACTTACCAAATAACGCAGCACAACCTGCGGAGTTGTCTTGCCATATTTCTGGGCAATAGCAGTCACCTCCGGGGAGTAGATAAAGTCCGGCTTTTGAATATCGGGCTTTGGTTTGCCTAACGGCGTGTAGCCCGTCAAAGTGACATCGTTTTTCTTGCAGAAGGCCGTCAAAGCCTTCTGGTTGAGAGCCGGCGAGCACTCCACTTGGTTGGTGACCGGTTTGATCTCACAATTGGCCAAAACGCGTGCCAACTGTTCACTATTAAAGTTGGACACTCCAATGCTGCGAACCAGACCTAACTTCACCAGCTTCTCCATCGCCTTGTACGTGTCCAGATAGTCCACATCGCTGAGTTGAAGCACATCGTTCTCATCCTTCGGCATCAGGTTGGTCTCGTCAACGTACTTGTAGCCCACTGGCATGTGCATTAGATAAAGATCGATGTATTCCAGGCCAAAATTGGCCAGCTGCTTGCGGCAAATTCCCTCCACCAGGGCGGGATCATGGAACACATTCCAGAGCTACAGAAAGGTATTAAATAATTGGTGGATCGAATAAGTAAATACAATTTTAATATATAATTTTAGGTATCAATCAATAAAAGTATTCGAAAAATATTTTTTTAATTTAAGCCATCTTTACCTTCGTCACCAGGAAAATATCCTCACGCTTGACCACTCCCTCGGCAATCTTATCCCTTATGGCCTTGCCCACTTCAGCTTCGTTTTGGTAGAAATAAGCCGTGTCAATATGACGGTATCCCACATCGATAGCGTGCTTCACTGCAGCTTCTCCCTCATTGTCCTTAGACTGCAAAGTGTAAAATTGTTAAATTTTAGTAGATTGATGTGAAGATTTGCGTGCCTTCCTTAGATCCGAGTTTTTATTTTATTAATGAATTAAAAAGAGATTTAACGTATAAAAGTTTCATTTATATAAGGTTTTTTTTATTGGAAATTACAGTAAAACTCTATATATCACTGGGGTCTGGCTCTTTGAATTCCGCCCGTATTGACTCCAGCATGACGTACACGTAGTCTTCGGTGTACTCCATCTCGATGTCGCGAACCAGATCCGCTTCGCGCTGCAGCTGGCACTGGAAAAGGATTTCCCGATTCAATTCTGTGGCTTCTTCCAGCAGCCGGTCGACCATTTCATCTGTCTGGTTGTAGGTATCCTTCAGATTCTTGGCGTGCTCAAAAACCGCACATATATCACTAGCCTGCGGACAGCGAGGCGAGGGAGGCGGCGGTGGCGGCGGCAACGGTAGACCAACAGTCTGCGACTGGACAACACGTGGAGTCGGTTGTTTTATTTCAGACTTTTGCAGCCTGCGCCATAAGCGACTCCGAGTACCGACGAGCTTGGGCTTTGAGACTTCAGTCTTGACGGACGCTGGCTTGGTCTCACATTCAAGGGCAGCCTCTAGGGGTTTTTCGAATAGATTTGTCACGCCCTCCACACTTTTCATTTTAAGGTTTCGGGCACGATCTACCACATTGGCAAGGGCGCTTTCCAATAAATCGCGCTTGCTACACGATAGCTCACTCTCCTCCTCGGGCTTTGGGAGTTCCACTGGATTTGCACTCATCTTTATATCCCGTAAATTTGTAGCATAAATTATAACTAATAAATAAAAGCGATATAATTCTGAACCGATTCCAAATGTGTGTGTCGTTTCCAATATGGTTCTTATGTCAGGTTCAGACACCAAATATCCAGTTCGGAGCCCGACAACAAAATCCATGACAGTCTTACAGAATATAAAATAAGAAGAGATAAATGGCGTTCCGCCCAGGAGGGGCTCATTTTCTCTAGGAAAACTCACTCGCAATGAGGGCCTTATGTCATCTTAGTTGTATATTTCTTTTTGCAATTTTTTCCTTATTATATGTTTTTTCAGTCTTTAATTGATGTAAACTCGGTCTAATATGGATAATACTGATGGTTCTTAGCCTTCTCAAACTTCCAGATTCTGTGACCTCGATTGAAGGACTTAAAGTGGAGCAGCTCCGCGGGTGTTAAGTGGAAATCGAAGACATCTAGATTCTCCGCAAGGTGACCCCTTTGAGCCGCCTTGGGAATGGGCACCGTGCCAAGGTCAATCTGCAGAACATTTGCAATTAAATATGCTCGTGCACCGTTCAAATTCCGAGGTGTTCTCACCAAATATCTGAGGATCACTTGGGCGGGTGTCTTCTGGTACTTCTTAGCCATGGCCAGAACTCCACTATCCTTATAGTATTCAGGCAAGGGCCTGCCGGTGGTGGGACGACCCAGGGGCGAGTAGGCAACCACAGTGATGCTGTGCAGCTTACAAAGCTCCATCAATGGGAGTTGCACTAGTTCCGGGTGGCATTCGATTTGAAGAGCAGCGGGCTTAATACGACAACTCTGCAGTAATCTCTGTAGCTGAGCGGCATTAAAGTTGGACAATCCCAAGCTGCGTACGAGTCCCAAGTCCACCAGTTGTTCCATGCTTTTATATGTATCCAGGTAGTCCACGTTGCTGAGAAATCAGCAAAGATCAGTTTCTGGTTGCTGGAGGGAGGAAGAGTTGGGGGCCTCGACTCACTTTGTCCGCAGCTCTCCACTCTCCAAATGAGGCATTATATCCTCATCTGAGATATAATGGACGCCCACCGGTGAGTGCATCAGGTAAAGATCTATGTAGTCCAAGTCTAGTTGCTTCAGCTGCAACTCACAGGCATATTGCACCCTTTTCGGTTCGTGATAGATGTCCCAGAGCTACGAGGATATCGACTTCGTATATATAACCAGTAGGCACCGATTATAGGGCGTTCTACGACTCACCTTCGTGACCATAAACACCTGTTCTCGCTGCAATTTTCTTGCCCCCACAAATTCCCTCAATACCTTGCCCACCAGTCCCTCATTCCGGTACAGAAAGGCGGTGTCTATGTGACGATAACCCAGTTCTAGGGCGTGGCGCACTGCATCCACACAACGAGATTTCTTTAGCTACAGATAACGTACACAACATACTTGATTACGACCTGTACAATTTCACAATTGCTCTAAAGTCTCGAAGGAATGGAATATTCTATCAACATTTATAGCCTTCCCTTTGATTGATTAGCTTTTATCTCAACTATGCTACTTACATTGTAGGTGCCCAGGCCCAGAATTGGCATTTCATAGCCATTGTTTAACTTGACAGTTGGAGCTAGCTTCATCTTTATTTTAAAATCAAAACTTTATTAAATAAACTTGATCGCCAAAATACTGAGCCGGTTTAAGTATGACCAAATTATTGTAAGGAAAAAAATACTATCGAATACGGTAAAAATGCTGTGTATGCTTAAAAATTTGTAATAATAATAATATGTAATATGTAAAAAGTTACGGTTTTATTGTTAAAAACGCAATTTAAATTAAAAACCATATTTATTTTACCAGACTACACATATTGTGTACCAATTTTGTTATTTATAACTTGGCGTTCTGCAACACTACTTAAATGTGTACCTAAAACAGCTGTTACAAAAGTAAATTTTCTTTATCTTGAAAAATACAAATAAAAACTTTATTCCGTAGGATAATGATTAATTAAAAGAAATATAAGCTATTACTGGCTAGAAACATCAATAATATTAAGCCCAGAGATCTCACAACATCAATCATTTTACTTCCCACAAAGTAAAGACCACCAAAGAAAGTAAGTAAACAAATTAAAATGAGTAAACAAAAAACTCCAATTGTCTAAATCACTTTCAACAAGGCTAACAATGAGCCACATAGGCCAAATGGCTGATGCACACCCATCCCAAGACGCCACACCGGACATGGAGTCCTTCACGGGCTTTGGCAATTCCGCAGCAGAAGCCTTCATTCAAAGCCTGGCCGGAATGGTGAATCAGGGCGATGTGGAGACTATGATAAGAGCACAAAAGCAAATGTAAGCTAGGCAGGAAACTCCTCAAATCTTCTAAGTCATTAATAATGTATTCCTCAGGCTGCAGCGCTTCGAGAAAACCAACGAGATGCTGCTCAACTGTAATGCCCTGTCCCAGAGTCGCCTGAAAAGTGCCAGCGAGGACTTCAAGCGACATGTAAAGTGTCTCAACGATATGAAAAAGGACCTGGACTACATATTTCGAAAGATACGGGTTATCAAGCAGAAGCTGCAACAGCAGTTTCCCGCCATCTACGCCGAGGTGCAGCCGCAACGCAGCAGTTTGGCTGAGGAGGCCGAGGATGATACGGAAGCCCAGGCCAAACGGACAACAGCAACAGCAGCGCCTCCTCCTCCGTTGCCGACGGCGGTGGCCAAGAAGACAACACCGGCCACCATTGAGTACGTGCAAATGGAGGAGGCCGTGGACAATGGCACTGTGGAAATAGAAAATGAGCTGATAAAGCGGGTTTGCTCCGTTGAGACGGCCAATCCCAACGACTCCTCAGACTGCACATCCGAAGATACAGGCTAGAACAGTAGCATATTAATTTGTGTAGTTAGTTTTACGTTTAATTGCTTAAAATATAATCTGGTACTTGTATTGCTTGGGTACCTTCGAGATTATGACGCGGCCGTCGTAGCTGAGCGAAGCAAAGATCCAGGGATCCACATTACTCCACTCCGCGCAGTATACGGAGTCCTCGTGCTGGTCAAAGGTCTGCAAGAGTCCGTCAGGCAACAGTTTGTGGCGCTGCTCTTCCGTTTCTGCTCCTCCACCGCTACCGCCGAAATTTGTGTCATCTAGACCGGCCTGGACTTGGGTTTCGGAGCTCACGGACCCGGCACAGGTTAACAGCACCTTGCAGTCACTGGAGCTGGAGAGGAGCAGCTGGTCGTGGAATGTGTTGAAGCGCACGGACCACACCCAGTGGCAGTGATCGCTGCGCTCGAAAACTGGCGTCCTGGGCATCCGGCAGTCCCAGATCCGCAGGTACCCATCATCGCCGCCAGTGACTAGGTGGCACTGCTTGTTGGGATTGCAGTCCAGATCGCGCACCATCTGGCCGTGGGCGTCGCTTATACTCCAAGCACAGTGCTGCGTGTCACGTACATCGTAGGCGCTCAGGCTGCCGTCGTGCAGCGTGAGGAATTGGTGTCCCTGGTGGTGATGCGACCACTTGCCGGTGGTGAAGTGTGACGAGTGCTTGGCACTGGCCGATCCTGAGGCTGGAACCTCGGCCACCACACGGGTGTCCGACTCTGCACGCTGCATCACGGCCACCTTGTTGTCCACGACGCAGGCCAACGTTTGCTCCTGACTGGGATGAAATTCGATGGTCTTCACCCGTTCGCCAAAGCTCTGGGTGTCCAGGACCTCCACCTGCTCCCAAGGCAAGTACTCTGACTTCAATTGCTCCGCATCTGGGGCGGCGTTTAGGTTCTCCGGCAGTGTGAGCAGAGCTGATTGGGCAAGCACCTGGGCCCCTTTCTGGACGTTGTACACGGATGCCAGCAGGCGGGCGTTGTGGGGGCTACTGTTCAGCTTCCACACTTCCCCCAAGGCGTGCTCAAATACCTAGGAAAGACGATTATTTAGTTATTTTCCAGGTAATGTCTCGCTTTTTACCTTCGATTGCACGGCTCCCTGTTCCTCCTCGTACTGAATTAAATGCACCTGATTCGTCGGCTTCAAGGAATTGGTGGCTATAAAGAAGCAAACGTCGTTGCTTTCGCCGTACTGGGGAGTCAAGGCACGGGCCTGCAGTTCCAGCCCGTAAATAAGGCTGTTTTCGTCCATTTCGTCCTGGAAATCGCCAGATTAAATTTATTGAAACGTATTTTAGCAGTGTTGAGAAATGTCGTCGGGTACCTACATTGTACCTAAGAAGTGTGGGTGAATACCTTTTGGCAGCATTAAATAAAAATTAAATTATCTAATTTATTTTTTATTACCAAGGAGCGTTGGCGTAGATTTAATTATTGTCACCATAAAAATGTTACATTTTCCCCATAGTTTCGTTTCTAAATTTGGCGCGCAAAATGTGATAATGACGCCGAGCTGAGAGAAATCTAGTAGGAAAATCGATTTATCGCACAGTTGGCTATCGAGAGAAAATCATTCGATAAATGTCTTCCTTCCATTTTGTTTTCACACCAAAAGTGAAAAAAAAATAGCTGTTAAAGCAACAGACGCGTATTCCGAAATTATTCAACCAAATTTCACTATACAGTCAATATAGTCAGTGAAGAAAATCACATTGCGTCCGCCCTGAGGCACGGCACGAGGCAAAATTCGCAGACACAAGCACACCCAATAAATTGCAGAGCGTCGCATCGCATCGCCCGCATCCACCATCCAAATCCGAGTCAAGCAGAAATGGCCCAGAACATAAGCCCCGAACAGAGCGGCGGAGCTGGGGCCGGGGGCACCAAGCACAGCGACGACTCGCTGCCCGTAAAAGATAACCACGCCGTGAGTAAAAGGTAAGCGTGGGTCGCCCCAAAACGGGAATTAAACGGCAGACACACAGCTAATCCCCGTTATACTCCCGCAGACTGCACAAGGAACTGATGAATCTGATGATGGCCAACGAGAAGGGCATATCAGCATTCCCCGATGGCGAGAACATATTCAAGTGGGTCGGCACCATCGCCGGACCCCTGAACACCGTATACGCTGGGCAGACGTACCGGCTGTCGCTGGACTTCCCCAACTCGTATCCGTATGCGGCGCCCGTGGTCAAGTTCCTGACATCCTGCTTTCACCCGAACGTCGATCTGCAGGGCGCCATCTGTCTGGACATACTGAAGGACAAGTGGTCGGCGCTGTACGATGTGCGCACCATATTGCTGTCCATCCAATCGCTGCTGGGCGAGCCAAACAACGAGAGTCCACTGAATGCGCAGGCCGCGATGATGTGGAACGATCAAAAGGAGTACAAAAAATATTTAGATGTGTTCTATGAGAAACACAAGGACACCTAGGTGGCCAATGGCCCACGAAGCGCGATCCTATGCTCATATTGCGGCGTATTTATTTACATATAGTGCAAGCAAACTCCACTAATCCGAACCGAACAGATCCGCCACTCCTACTCCCCACCACTCATTATCCATTCTCAACATGCATCGCTTATGCTGATTTTGGTGACCGTGCATTTTCCTATGTAATTGTCGGATAATCTGGTTTTATTCTCATTTTTTTCAAACCAACAAATTAATGATATATATATGATCTATGAATGTATTGGTAATATGTAATTTTAAAAACTGTCGTGTTCTCTAAGCTTAAGCATATATAACTTTTAGTTAATTGTTTTTTATACATGATTTTGAAGCTATAAAGGGCGGTGCAAGCCTTGGTTTTTGTACTGACGATGATGATTTAGAAGCGACAGTGCTGCGCCCCGGCCATTATGTGAATGTTAGCTAATTTTAGAGAGTGTAGCCTCACCGAATCACCAATCAATCAATCAACCACTCAGTCATGTACTAGTGTCGCCATCCATCCATCTATTCATTCGTTCGGCAGTTCTCCCCAAAAAAATCCAAGTAATTCGAATCATTTGTAACAGTTGAGTTAGCTTGATGTTATTGAAAAATCACTTACATAAATAAAACAAATTATTAAACTACATTTAGTCTAGTCCTTGGCTCTACACGAGTGTTTGCTGAGGTCTGATCCCTTCCGGAAGATGCGTCCGCACTTCCTGCATCGCAGTAAGTTTTTATTCTCGTGTCTTCGCTGCAGGTGATCATTCATATTCTCCTTGGTGTGAAACCTTTGCTCGCAGTGCTCGCAGGGATATTTCCGCTCCTCTGGCTTGCCATGCGTAGCCTTGTGGCGGGTTAGGTGAGCCTTTCGCCCAAAGGACTTCCCGCACTGTTCGCAAATATACTGACAATCGTCGGTGGAGGACTCCGTCTCATGATGCCGCTTGACATGATATTTTAGACTCCGCTCCGCTGTGTATACTTTACTGCATCTGGGACAGGGAAAGGTCACCCGCTCGCCGCCATTGAAATGCATCTCTCGCAGGTGTGCGTCTAGTAAATTGGCCCTGGCATAGCTCTTGCCGCAATGGACGCAGGTATAGGGTTCCACACCCTCGTGCTGTTGCTTCAAATGGGCCTCCAGCAGGGAAGATTTGTAGAAGCCGCGTTGACATATGCCGCAGTTAAGGGTGTGTCTCACTCGCCGTTTTCGCTGGCCTGTCGTCCTATTGTATCGGGCGAAAGGGCGGAGAACCTTTTCCTTGCCAAGGTCCTGCTTGCTACCTTCGTCCTCGATTATGAACACTTCCTCCTGTTCATTAATGAAAATAAAGTAGTCATTAGATAAATTAAAATACAGCGAATCCCAAAAACATGTGTTTTAAAAAAACCTTTGAAAATTTGTATTAAATTAGATAATAAATTATTAAATACATAAATGTACCATTTTTATTTCATAAAAAATTCATAGCATACTTCCAAATGTGCCGAAATGGCATGTGCAATTAATGAATATACAATATAATAAAATAAAATATTGCAGAACCTAGAGTTATTAAGGGACTGTCATTTAAAAACCTCCTAAAATTCCAGATGTAATTACGAAATATATTATTTATAAAAGTATTTCAAATTGTTATTAAAAACAATGGCTTGACATACTCTTGATCACGTTCCTTCAGAGAATGGAGGAAAATAATTTTTAAAGGAGAAACTACTTCATACATATGTGTATTTACAAAATCACGTATTTTCAGAGAAAGGAGGAAAAGAATTTGAATAGAAATTGCAACGAATTCATCTGCTTATTAACAAAATATTTAAAATCAAATAATTATATATTATACCTTAACAATGAATTTAGATTCCCGTAAACCTATTTATTAATTATCTATACTTCTACTCTTGTGTTATCACCTCATTCGCCTTTACCTTGTTATCTTATCGCTTTTTCTAGGTAGGGAATAGAAGTAAAAAATCTTAATAGTTCAGGGTCATTGATCCGCCGCAATTTAGCATTTGCTATCTTAATAAAATTATCTAAATTCAGATTAAGTCATACTTTTGGTTGCCTGGCTCATAAATTCAAAGAGTTCTAGGAAGTACTTCTGTATAGAAATGAAAGATAATAATGATGCTAATATGTATCATAATATATCTGAGCCCCTCAGAAATGAAAGATAATAGCAAAGAGTATAAAACTATAAACTATATAAAACTATAGTTTTATACTCTTTGCTATTATCTTATAGTTTTATACTTTTATAGTTTTATACTCTTTGATAATAGTTAGCATTATGTTGTATAATGCTAGCTCCCTAAGACTGAACGTTTTATTTTATAAAAAATAAAAAAACCTACTCAGTTATCACGAATTCTAATACCAGTTCTTCTTTTCTAT
>VNJU01008168.1:0-13846 GCA_008042675.1 Drosophila seguyi
CGAGTCTGATTCAGTTGTCGAACACAATTTCGTACAAACCACCAGAAGGGACCATCGTGGCAAGTATGTTGTGACGCTCCCCTTGCGCGACCCCGAGCACAAGGCTTCCGAGCTAGCATCCTCACGATCCTTCGCTCTGGCTCAATTCCTCCGCAACGAGCAGCGCCTGAAAAGGGATCCTCTCCTCAAGGCCCGGTATGACGCCGTAATCCAAGCCGACAAGCCGTTCCGCCACTTACTACCTTCCACATCATGCCGTTCTCAAGCCCGAAAGCACAACCACTAAAGTGCGGGTGGTCTTTAATGCTTCTAGCCCTTCCGCGAACGGGACCAGTCTAAACGACATTCTTTACGCGGGCCCGGTCTTACAGTCCGACCTGACTATTCAAATTTGGGTAGACCCCAAGCAGACGCCTCTCCAGCGCATTCTGTTTCGCAATTCCGATGGGAAAATCCGTGACTACGAACCTTCGGGATCAATTGTGCCCCATTCCTAGCGCTCCGCGTCCTGCAACAGCTCGCCGACGATGAAGAGTCGAGGTACCCGCAGGCGAGTCGCATTATCCGACATTAAATGTACGTCGACGACGTTCTCGCTGGGGCAGACTCAAAGACTGAGGCGCAGGCAGCTATCCGAGAGCTCGAGGGGGCCCTGGGCTCGGCAGGGTTCCCACTTAGGAAATGGACGTCCAACAGTAAGGCGATTTTGGCAAATTTCCAGCCTGACCATCTCCTTCGTGCTGATTTCCTTGAAATCGACACAGAGAGCACAGCTAAAACTCTCGGCAAGCGGTGGAAGGCAACGTCGGATGAGGTTTTCTTTATTCCGCCAGAATTGACCTCGGGATCGTCTTTCACAAAGCGTCAGGTCCTATCACAGATTGCCAAATTGTTTGATCCAGCCGGCTGGCTAGCTCCCTTCATTGTCCGGGCAAATATGTTCATGCAGGACCTTTGGATCCAGAATCTCGGTTGGAACGAGGTCCTCGCTCAAGAGTTATGTACAAGATGGGCTGATTTCCTGAGAAATTACTCGGCGCTCGATCAGATCCGCATTCCTCTCTGGGTCGCTTTCCGACCACACCTAAAGGTAGAGCATCATGGGTTCTGCGACGCCTCGCAAAAGGCGTATGGTGCCGCCATTTACGTTCGAGTTGAGGTCGGGCCCACGGTAGCGGTGACCTTGCTAACGGCAAAGACGCGGGTGGCCCCAGTCAAGACGGTGTCGCTCCCGCGGCTGGAGTTGTGCGGAGCCGTCCTATTGTTTGAAATGGCCAACGCCATTCTGCCGAAGATGCCCGGCCCCGCGTCCGCCCTACACTGTTGGACGGACTCAACAATTGTTCTCGCCTGGTTGCACATTGGACAACGTTCGTGGCAAACCGGGTGACTAAGATCACTCAATTCACCAAGTGGAGAAATGGGCGCATGTCCGCTCTGAGCACAATCCGGCAGATCTCGCTAGCCGGGGTGTGGCGCTTCAAGCCCTCGCGGATAGCCAGCTGTGGTGGCATGGTCCTTCCTGGCTGCAAGGGCCGCGTTGCGAGTGGCCCACTCAAGGCAATGGCTCCCCCGAGACTGAACTCGAGAAGCGAGCAGTCAAGGTCCATATTGCGAAGGCCCCCCGGAAGATGTTCTTGAGCGTTGTTCCACATTCGACAAAGCGTTGCGAGTCCTCGCTTATGTTCGTCGCTTCATCCAGCGCTCGCGAAAGACCAAGTCTTCGTTTGAGAGTCACTTGACATCTCCAGAAATCGCGGCGGTCGAACGTCACCTAATTTGCGTAACACAACGCAGGCAGTTTACCCTCGAGATCGACTGTCTAAGCCAAAAGCGGCCAGTTCCAGCATCCAGTCCGATTCAAAATCTGAACCCGTTCCTTGATTCGCAAGGGCTCATAAGAGCGTGCGGCCGGGTTACAGCCTCCGAGCTTCTCCAGTACGACGAACGGCACCCGGTGATCCTTCCATACAACTGTCGTTTTTCCAGACTCCTAGTCCTGTTTACGCATCGCATAACGCTACACGGCGGTAATCAGCTGATGATCCGTCTGATCCGGTCCAAATTCTGGATCCCGAAAGTGAGGAGTTTGATCAAGTCCGTCATCTATTCGTGTAAGGTATGCGTGATCCACAAAAAGAAGTTGCAAACTCAACACATGGTAGAACTACCCAATGAACGCACGTCCTTCTCGCGTCCCTTCACACACACCGGTATGGAATATGCTGGCCCCTTCGACATCAAGACCTACACGGGACGAGCCTGTCTCATTACAAAAGGATATGTGCTAGTGTTTATATGCTTCTCCACCAAGGCCATCCATTTAGAGCCGACGTCTGACCTTACTACTGAAAAGTTTCTCGTCGCCTTCGCCCGTTTCGTGTCCCGGAGAGGATGCCCCCGTCAAGTTCAATCGGACAATGGGAAGAATTTTGTGGGCGCGGCTAGTCAACTTTCACGCGATTTTCTTCAGGCTCTCAAAGGGACTGTGACGAGCGCCTATAGTCACCAGCAGCTTCTTTGGGACTTCATCCCGCCGGGACCCCACACATGGGAGGCTTGTGGGAGGCAGGCGTCAAGAGCTTTAAGACCCTGTTCTACAAGTCTACGGCCACGCGGAAATACACGTTTGAAGAGCTGTCCATGCTCTTGTCTAGGATCGAGGCGTGTTTGAATTCGCGTCCGCTCTCACCAATGTCCGAAGACCCCGCTGACCTGTTAGCCCTTACTCCTGGGCACTTTCTTGTCGGAGGGCCTCTCCTCGCTGTGGTGGAACCCGAGATAAGGGGGGATACCACGACCATTATTAACCGCTGGCAACACCTGAAGGCTCTTCATCAGCAATTTCGTCTGCGATGGAAGGAAGAGTACCTCAAGGAGCTCCATAAGCGGAATGAGTGGCGAGCCCCGGCACGAGATCTCCGTGTCGGAGATATGGTGGTTGTCAAGGAAAAGAACCTTCCGTCCAATGAGTGGCGATTAGGCCGGGTCGACGCGGTGTTTCCAGGATCTGATGGCCATGTCCGTGTGGTCGACATCCGCACCGAGCGGGGACTCATCAAACGTCCCATAGCGAAGCTCGTCCTCCTTCCAATGGAGGCACCTGCCTGCCCTCAATAACCTGTCGCCCGTCCACTTCAATGTTCCACGTCACTGTGCTGTTCCGTAGCTTATCCGTAGTTCCAATTCGTAGGGGTACAAGTACTGATTGCTACCTTTTTTTTGTTCTCTTCGTCCTAGTCAGGCAGTCACACCACGATGTCTCCACGCCCACGCAGCGCCATGGCACTGGAAAGCAGATATTCTCGAGGTACCGACTCCTACCGTTGTCGTCGAGTCTGCAGGGAGATCCACCCTTTACGGAAGTGCCGCCGATTTCTTCGTTTGAGTGCTGAGAAGCGGCTACGGGCAGTTCTCGCCAATCGGTACTGCCCCAGTTGTTTGGCCCACGAGCATTCCGACGGAGCGTGTCGGCGGGGAGACTGCTGCAAAACGTGTAGCCAGGATCATCACACGCTACTGCACCTCCCCGATCAACCGTCGGCTCAGCGCCGGTCGCGTCAGGAGGTGCGCCAGTTGCTGGGCGCCTACCCGCGGAGTTCTACAGCCGCGCCACGACGTGCTTCAACCGCGCCTCGGCGTCATCCGCCGCTCCACGGCGCGCTCCAGCCGCTCTTCGGCCATCATCCGCCGCTCCACGGCGCGCTCCAGCCGCTCCCTGGCCCTCTTCCGACGCCCCACTGGGCTCTGCACCCGCTACTCGGCGTTAATCAGCTCCACGGCGTACTTCAGCAACCCTTCGGGCCTCGTCCGCCACACCACGTCGTGCTTCGGCTACGCCGCGACACTCGTCCGCCGCGCCTAGGCAGTTCTCCGCCGGCCGTCCGAGCAGCTCGCCGAACACGGCCATCGCTCTGTCGCTGTCGTCGTTGTTGCAGCGGCATAGCGTCAATCTGCTGCCGACGGCTCTGGTGCGGATCCACACCGGGACTCAGTTCTTCGACACGGCGGCACTCATCGACCCGTGCACGCCAACGAGCGGCATCGACGCGTCGCTAGCGTCTGCTTTTCGACTGCCAACTACCAGCGTTGGGGACGAGCGGATCTATTCGGCCACCGTGAGCTCCAAGAATGACGCGTGATGCAGTCGGGCTTCATGAAGATCCAGGATGGACTCCCGGTGGCCCAGGAGACCGTATTTGGATGGGGTTCATGTGAGGGGCCACTGTGCCTTTGCTTTCGCTCTCGTCCGCGCTCGTCCCGCTTGTGCGCTGTCGGCCTCCCCTGTGAACGCTCGCTCCGGAGTTCGGGTTGTAACCGAACTCGGCGGTCGGCCGCCGTCGATCTCCCGCGCTCGCTTTGACGAAGCAAAGCGAGCTGGAGCGCGGCTTTTGTTTTAAGCTTAGAATTAGTCTCATCTATGAATCCGAATAAACTTGTAATAAATTCTTACCCACGACGCACCCGGTTCTTCTTCTTCGCCTTCGTTTGGATAACTTCTTTTGCCTGCGCCGTGGGAATTTATTAACTATTGTTCCAATCTTCGGTGGACTAATAAGGCCCCCCTACAAACATAAGTGAAAACTTTTTCCCACAAATTGAGTTGAAACGAAATTATGAATGTGCTCCAATGGATTTCTATACATTCAATTCTATTCCGAGTGTTGACACGAGGAACAATCTATTTCATATTGGTAATAAAGTTATTGAAATACCTGTGGGATCATATGAGTTTGATGATGTTATTAAATATGTATTTAATAAGCTTAAAGAGTTTCAACTACATGACAGCATCAAAATTTAATGTAATAACAAAACAATTCAAGTTCAAACTTTATATTTTAATCATGAACAATCAATTGGTCAGCTATTTGTATTTAATAAACAAAAACTAGGACCACATAATGATGAAATTTACAACTCGGATAATCCAATAAATATTTTAAAAGTAAATTCCATTAGATTGGAATGCAACATTATTAGCGGATCGTATGTCGGTAATAGACCAAACCATGTGCTGCATGAATTTGGAATAAATGTACCGCGTGGATATTAAATGAACATTACACCACGGAATTTAATTTATTTACCTGTCAACTGCAGAGAAATAAGCACACTCGAAGTACGGATAACTGATCAGAACGGAGACTTAATAAATTTACGAGGGGAAACTGTAACAATTCGTTTACACTTACGATCAGCAGAATGATAATCTATAATAAAAAGCCTGTCCTTCGCTCCCTAATCAATATTACTAAATCAAAAGCTGAGGTGAAAACAACATCGTTGCCATCCGAAGTATCTTCAAAAATTCGAACTGCTCTATAAATAAAAAATAAATTGATTTTAAAATCACTTGGATTTAATATAAAAAAAGTAGTTTCAAATGAATGACATTTTTCATGTTCAAGAAAAGCCTATCAACGATGATAGTATCATTAAAAAGGAATACCACACTTATTTTCCATATCAACAAAACTTCAAGACAAATGACGAAGTTCGTATCACAATACAAAACGAAGATTTATATGTCCTTCCATGTGAAAGCTTTCTACATTTTGAAGGAACTCTTAGCACAATTATTGAAAAAACTACAGGGGCAAGCAGTACAAATTCTGTTGATGGCTTGCTCAAAAATAATTGCATGGCCAATTTTTTGGATGAAATAAGTTATGAGTTAAATGGATGTGAACTTGATAGGACACGCTTTACTGGTATTACATCGACCCTCAAGAACTATCTCTCCATCGGTCTTTATCGCAACGCTGGATGGGCTAACGGAGAGTGTATTAAGTCTGGCGGGCATTTCACATTTTCTGTACCACTGAAAATGTTGATGGGATTTGCCGAAGACTATAAAAAAGTTGTTTTAAATTGTAAACATGAGCTCATCCTCCTCCTAGCTAAAAATACAGATGATATGTATGTTAAAACAGTTGATGGGAAAACACATAATATTGCAATACATAACATTAGTTGGAAAGTACCTCACATTGTTCCAAGCGATAGTGCAAAAATTAGAATGTATAATGTTGTTAAGAGTGGTAGTAGTCTTCCACTATCATTTCGTAGCTGGGAAATGTATATTAATCCTACTTTAGTACAAGGAACGCATCATGTATGGAACGTGAAACTGGCTTCAAATAGAGAACGACCACACTTTGCTATTATTGCATTCACATTGAATGGTGAACTAATTACAAACAATTTGAGAAATGCCAAGGTATATCTAAATTCTGATGTATATCCCTATGAGGATTTGAAAAATAAGTATGATGAAAATCGATTCGCCGTCTTGTATGACATGTATGCAAGATTTCAAGAAAGATATTACAACAGAGAATCTCGTCCACTTCTATCACCAACGGAATTTAAGGCTAAGAGCCCAATTGTAGTTGTTGATCTCTCCTATCAAAATGAGTTTGTCAAGTCGGGACCAATTGATGTTAAAATTTCTACTGAACTAACTAGTCAAAGTGAGATGAATACAAAGGTGTATTGCCTTCTCATTCATGATCGTCTAATTGAATACACGCCATTGACTGGCTTAGTTCAACGCGTTGTCTATGAATTTGAAAGACATTTCTTCAATCAATTTTTGGAAATCGTTGCAAGCAGACGTTTGGATCAAAAATCAAAAATCAATAACAACTTTATAAAATGTTTCCCGCCAACGGAAATTTTATCTAATATGGAAATAATTCAACTTGTCTTAAAAATAAAAATTGTTTTGAAAATGTATAAGGAACAAATTTTTGCCCTGAACACTTAAAATATCTTGAAGAGTCATTAAAATATTTTTGTAAAAGGATGTGTGATTTTCCACTAGTTTGAAATATACACTGCGAACATTTCTCATCTTGTTGCTGGGCTCAAAATGATGTTATTCAAGGCGTTGATACTTGTGCATGTCATTTCTTTACATTACGCTCAAAAAATGTCTTAACATAATTAAAATGTATTTAAATTTAGAACATCGTTTCTGATCATTGTACTTGAGAAAATGAATTATACTTATTCTAAAATAAACAAAATAAATTTTTTTATTGGGAAAATGGGAATTATTTTCAGATTTTTTAGATTTTTAGCTATTTGATAACTGCGGAATGGAAATTTTTCTCTCTTAGAGGGTGAGATGGTGCGGCGGTTCATCCCTTTGCGGCGCCTGGCTTGATTGACTTCCCTTTTGTTTGTTTGTTTCAAAAGAGTTTCCTAAGATCCCTTTTTTATTTCACCACTCACCCTTTCCATTGTTTCTTTGACGTAATCTTCTTGTCTTTGCCTTGACTGCTGTCTGAATGCAGACGGTCTATGAGAGTCACCCCTCCTCTTTGAAAATCGGTAAACGCAGTTGAGTGCGTCCATTCGTGCACACACAAGTGTCCCTTTTTTTATCAGCGGTAAAAACCTCGGCTTTTCATCCCTTCCTCTTCATTGCATCGTGTGCTCGCAGGTTAGCACTGGTTGAGTGCACGTGAGACGTGAGTGCACAGGTGGTATGTGACCTTTTGGGGTGTGATTCGTGGGAAAGCGCGGATCAAATGCGCGCACTCGTAGCCGTATCGAGTGCGTCTTCGTGGCGGGACCGCTTACGAACACGTTTCTCACGTGTCCTCACACCATTTAATCAGTGACCCTAATTAATTATTTATTACCCTACCCTTTTAAGGGGGTGACAAGTGTCAAATTTATCTAATTAAGTACCCTATCAATTAGCGGCACATCAAAGGTGGCCTGGCTGTAAGGAATTATAACTACTAACATTGAAGCGCCCTTCTCGATTAATTCTTGAAGCTGGGCGACACACCTTGAATAGATGGAGTAGCAGTCCCCGTACTTGGATTTAAGCACTGCTGAAACCATCGGGTTCTCGGCGGACACGGAAAGAAGGCCCGAGCAGCTTTCATAGCCCTTATCCACCTTCTCCCATAGGGCCCAGATCTCGTCAAGATGGACTTGGCATATGTGAGGGGAAAGACTTGCCATTTCCGAAGTGTCCGGAGTGTGGATATAAGACGCAAAATGACTCACTCGGTCCGTTGTGGCAATAAACTTCGGTAAGGCAACGTCTGCGGCGGTTTGAGCCATCAAGACGAATGTTGAGTCTCGGAAAATTACCTTTGACAGCGTTTACGGAATTTGCACGCTTCGCTCAATTGATCAAAATTTTGTGGAAAATGGTGGACGGTTGGCCGAAGAAGAAATATAATTCGGAAAGAAAGTGGTTCGAATTGTGGTGTCGGATACAATTATACTATTGCCACTGGCATGTAAATTAGTGACCTGGAGACTGGCCAGAAAACGAAGAAGACGTTGATTCGCCTTGTAAATTGTACTTAGTGGAGTTGGTTAAAAAATCTCTCAGTGCAAAATAGAGGAAACACTGAAAATATAACCCAACATCTTGGCGAATGCTACTGCGTCGGATAATTCCTTATGCGGATTGGATGCGAAAGCCGAATTGGGAACCAGAAAATATACACAAGAGTCCGAAAAATTGATGTACTCGAAAACAAATTTTGGAACGACCCTACGACAGGGTCGTACAAATAATATTTAGTATTAATTAATAAGTAATACAAATATGTAAGGCCTAGATATAATCGTACTTTCCTTTATTTTACTTCTCACGCGTCTATCTAGAACGCGATCGTGCCGTTCGTCACAGCTGCGTCCCTCGGTCGGTTGGGCGATTAAGTCAGGGACATGAAGTCCAAAAATACCAAATTTATTTTAGTTGTTAGGACACGAAGCCCAATTCTACTCATGTTAATAATTAAATAGATTTAAGTTATTGCACGAAGCCAACTAAACTAAAATAATAATTATTATAAGGCGCCAGGAATATTCCCTAGTATTTTTGTCCTGTGGCAACCCGGATACATCGATACGGATAGCGATCAGGAAAGCCCGTGCGAATATAAATCGATGACGCTAAGATCGGCGAGGTACGATCCCTGGCGTCAAGATCCTGCCTTTTCGTTTCCGGCGAGTGAAAAGAACAAACGCCGGCCTCGAGACTTTTATCGTTGGTGAACAAGCGCCCCCGAAGTCCAGAGTACACACGTGCCCAAGCGCGACCGCGAGTGCGCGATAAAGGGACACGACATTTCGCCGATAGAGGAAAAACTACCGCACGTAAGCCCGTACCCCCTTCCCCTCCGGCAGCAGCCAGGGAAACCAGCTAATCCGAATAAAACATAGAAACCACAATTACGACCGCATTATTGCTTTCCCCCGGCCGCCTCCGCTTCCCCGCTCCCCTCCCCGCATGCAAATCCCGCGTGGTCCGCCGGAACTTGTGCGCTTGGCTTTCTCATCCGCACAAGAACTCTTGCGCCCACACCCTCTCTCCCGTGCATGCCCACTCCATAAATACCTTTAGCCTCCGAGACCAGCCGGAGTGTTTGAGAACCCTGTAGCCTCCGAGACCAGCCGGAGTAGTGAGGATCCTGTAGCCTCCGAGACCAGCCGGAGTAGTTGAGAATCCCGTAGCCTTCGTGACCATCCGAAGGAGTAGTCTTGGGTCGGGCTGGGAGCGCCCTGAGGATTCCCTAACATTCCCCGTCCCCCTGTCCCACAAGTTCTGCGATTAGCCAGGACACACACCCGGATAAGCAGTGCGACCAGCGCGCGATTTACGATCGGCAAGCAGTGCGGTCGGTAACCACTAGGGAGTGCATTTGCTACCAGTTACCGACACACAGCCGCCGAGCAGTGCGGTCGTCGGACTTCGCGCTCATTACCGACTGTCACCCACCAAGCAGTTGAGCATTCCACTCTCGTATACAAATTCCTAACTACAGGTTCCATCCTTCTTTACAAATTTCTTGTGTAGGTTCCTTGGCTCCGACTGAGATTTAATCCCGGCCAGAGAACCACGTCACAGGTGGCGCCCGAAAAGGGACCTGATAGGGAGAAATACCAGGAATATTACCATCTGTATACGGAACGCGAAGCCTCCATTGTAGCGCCATGATTAGCCAAGAATTGTTAATAAGAGTCCCCGCGGCCAGTAAAAAAAAAATAAATAAAATTAATTAATAAACCGCGAACCACCACTCATTTCGCCCGGAACCGAGCCCACGCGCTTAAAACCTCGATACCGTACAGTCTCCGCGAACGAGTGCCCGTGATAAAGAATAAACCAACTCGAAGCCGGACCGAGAAGAGACCAGTGAGAAAGGCGCTCAGAACCAAGAAGACGACGAAATCAACCAAGCGCAGACATGGGCACGGACCAGAAAATTTCCGGTGAGTTCGTTCCATGTAAGATTAAGAACCCGGGGGTCTCCACGCGGTGGGTTTATACTCGGCTAAAAAGTGAACTGCTAGCTTTTGCCGAGGAATTCGGGTTTTCTGCCGACGGCTTCGGCGATGACCTACGCCGAAGCTTTGCGACCCTTATAAAAGAGTCCGAACAGACCCAGGAAGTATGGGCCCGACTTGCCTACTTGGAAATACGGTATACGACCCGGGCTAACAGTCCAGCGCCTCCTAACGAAGACAAGCCAGGCCCCAGTGGCCACTTCACCAGCCCAAGCACCAGTGCGAACACCGGAATCACTCTCCGAAATCGAATCCCCCTAATATCGTTGTCTCTGCCCCTTCTCCCTCCGACCTGACCCGAGAGAATGGGGTGGAATCGAGTGCTGACCGGCGTCACTGCGAGTATATTTGCGTGCCGGAGAGAATCCGCAAGTGGGGTCTCCAGTACGATGGCTATACCGACCCACTAGCGTTTATACAACAGGTAGATAGCCGTGCACTGTCCTATGGTATAGAACTAGGACTACTCCCCCGGGCCATGGCGGAGCTGCTGACGAACAGAGCTGAGAAGTGGTTCCAAACCAGCCTGCTTCAGGGGGTCGACTGGACCACCTTCCGGAAGGAATTCATGGATTTCTTTCTTCCGCCTAGGTACCTCCAGCGCCTAGACGACCAGATTCGGCGTCGTGAGCAGCTAAATGGGGAAACTTATAAGGACTATATGTTAGACCTTCGTACTCTCATGCGACATGCCGGCTACACCGAAGAGCAAGAGCTGAATAGGCTCTACGAAAACGTGGCCCCCGAATATCAGATGTATATCCGACGTAGCGAGTTTCGGACCATCGGGGAACTAGTCAACTTGGCCACTGAGTTCTAAGCCGTCAAGACGCGAGGCCTGGGGCGCCGTAACGCCAGCCAAATTAATACGCCTACGCGGAGTACCACCGCTCAGACCCGGGCGCAGCCTTCGTCCCGCGGTGAAAACATTCAGGGAAATAGATCATCCATGCCGGCTAGAGTAAATCGTGTGACAGCGTCCGCTTCCCGCGTCGATGTGCGAGACGCATGCTGGAACTGCGGAGAGGCTGGAGTCCTCAGCCACGACTGCCGAAACTCTCGCCAGTACTTCTGTTGGGACTGTGGCCGCGATACGCACGGTCGAGTGCTGTCGACGCCCACAACCGGGAAACGAGACGGGTCCCCGCGATCGGCGGAATCCGTCGGGGACCAATCCAGCCGAGCGCCGCCAGTAAATGCACCACTGAGGATAAAGAGGGGAAGGATCGCCGCCGAAGTCGATATTGGCGGACACGTCCGTCTATCCACCATCGACACCGGGGCATCCAGAAGTTTCATAAGCCAGGACAGCGCCGAAGTAGTCGGACAACCCCACCAGATCCGGGAGATCCGAACCCAGATCAACCTGGCTGACACGTCGCGAGTGGAGGTCACCAAGTTAGTCCTGGCAAACGTAACGCTCGCACAAAAGACGACCCAGGTGTCCCTTCTAGTCGTGCCATCTCTGCTAGAACCCTTGATCTTAGGAATGGACTTCTTGGCCACCATAGGCACTACCCTTCGATGTGGGACCGCAAGTCTCACGCTATCCCGGCGCAGATAACGACCCGGCCAGATACAATGCTACCGAACTGAACCCTCAGACAGAACCCCAGCCTCGACCTCGACCACAAAGACCACCTCGACAAATAGACGGCACAAGGACATCGCAAACCTCGGCCACCGAACCACGACTAGGCATCACCGATCACGAGACAAGACCACAGAACGAAGCGGATACGAACACATTTAAGGAACAACGGAGGATAAGACTAGGGGAGTCAGAGAACCATTATAACCCATAGCCAGAGATCCAGAGGTTCTTGGATTTACGCAATGGGTATTGGCAAATACCCATGGCAGCCGAGAGCCGAGCATGTTCCGCTCTTACAGTACCCGGACGCGGTCTGTATCAGTGGCGAGTTATGCCCTTCGGGTTGCACTCAGCTCCCGCGACTTTTCAGCGAGCCTTGGATAGCGTGATGCGAAGATGGCTCGGAGGAGTATTGACCCAGGAAATCGACGGCCAAGAACGGGTTATCGCTTACGTCAGCCGAAAGCTTGATGCCACGGAGAAAGATTGTCTCTCCATCGTATGGAGCTTTCGGAAACTCCGCTGCTATCTCGAGGGGTACAGGTTCGACGTGATTACCGATCACCTGGCCCTGAAATGGCTGGATCGCATCGAGAAACCAACCGGGAGAATCGCAAGATGGGCGTTAGAGCTCCAACAGTACTAATACGATGTGCATTATCGCCGCGGAAAATACAACGTAGTCGCCGATGCCTTGTCCCGGCAACCCCTGGAACACCTTCAACTGCTCACTTACGACGCTCACCAGTGCAAGTGGCTCCAACGAAAACTCCAAGAGGTCCGAGAAGAACCGCAGAATTTCCCTGATTATACCATCGAAAACAGAGAACTATCGACATCTGGGACACCGCCCCGATGACCAGGACTATATTCCCTGGAAACTGTGCGTAGCGAACGAACATCGAACACGCGTTCTACAGGAGTGTCACGATTCCCCCACGGCCGGTCACCTCGGCATCCGGAAAACAATTCTCCGAGTTTTGCAGAAGTATTACTGGCCGGGGATGTTCCGCGATGTGCGACGACATGTGCGCCAATGTCTCCCATGCCAGAAATACAAGTCGGTACAACGACAACAAGCCGGCAAGATGTTGACCCGACAAGTCAGCGAACCGTTCGGCATCTTATGTGCCGACTTTGTGGGACCACTGCCCCGTTCCAAGGAAGGGAATACGATGCTCCTGGTTTTCTTTGACAGCTTCACAAAATAGGTCGAGTTGGTACCCTACGGAAGGCAACCACGGCGACGCTGATACGAGCTTTCCGCGAGAGGATCCTCAGTCACTTCGGAGCACCAAGGAAAATGATTGTGACAACGGCACTCAGTTCACCAGTAAAGGATTCAAGAACCTCAGTCACTTCGGAGCTCCAAGGAAAATCGTGTGTGACAACGGCAATCAGTTCACTAGTAAGGTATTCAAGAACTTTCTCCAGGAGATGGGAGTAGACCTCCAATTCACCGCCCCATACTGCCAAAAAAAGAGCCCGACCGAAAGAGCGAACCGTACGATAAAAACCATGATCTCCCAGTATGTCGAGACGGGACAGAACACGTGGGATAGCCTACTACCGGAACTGTCACTCGCGATCAACACGAGCATCTCGGAGACGACAGGGTATAGTCCCGCGTTTCTACTACAGGCGCTAGAACCGAGATTACCCGGATCCTGGTACGAGCATGTAACGTTTGGTACGGCCACTGCACCCCAGTCACCACCCGAGAAGTCCGAACATGTAAAGGAAATCTTTGCGATCGTCCAAAACAACATGCAGAAAGCGAGCCGAGAGCAAGGGCGACACTATAACATGCGCCGAAGACTCTGGAAGCCCGCGATGGGATCGTTGGTCCTAATACGACAGCACCACTTGTCTAAAGCAGTGGAANGGTTTTGCTGCGAAGCTCGCCCCGAAGTTCGACGGACC